>AWOL01S0131183.1:0-26861 GCA_000715115.1 Nicotiana otophora
AAAAATACGCAATGAAAATTAATTTCACCTGAAAAATATGAAGTTGGACGGATAGTCCCAACAGTTGAAAGTATAAAGTCAGTGGAGGTATAAATGTGTTCTTGTGCGAAAAAAAGGTCAAGTCGATAAACATAAAGACGACTTGTGTCACAAGAAAATTTGTAAATATCCTAGCATTGATTATATAGAGACATGTTCTCATGTGGTGGATGTCGCCATTTCAGGTTTTAATCTGGCAATACAAGAAAAACGTGATATGCGTATGAAGAATTTAAATTGTTCTGAAGTATATTAAGGTTTCCAAGAAATTTATTAAATAAAGCTTCAAATATCCTTATACGGATTGAAACAATCAGGGCGCATGTGGTATAATCGCCTGAGTAAGTACCTGTTGAAAGAAGGGTACAAGAATGATTCAATTTGTCCTTGTGTCTTTATAAAAAGATCTGGATCTAAATTTATTATAATCACCATGTATGTTGATGATTTAGATATCATTGGAACTCCTAGGGAGCTTTCTAAAGCAGTAGACTATTTAAAGAAAGAATTTGAAATGAAAGATCTTGGAAAGATAAAATTTTGTCTTGGTCTACAAATTGAATATATGAAAGATGAAATTTTTGTCCATCAATCAGCATACACTAAAATGATTTTAAAGCGATTATATATGGATAAAGCACATCCATTCCGACCTCATAAAAATAATGAAGAGCTTCTTGGTCCCGAAGTACCATATCTTAGTGCAATTGGTGCGCACTAATGTATCTTTCTAACATTACATGGTCTGACATAACTTTTTCAGTTAATGTCTTAACAAGATATAGCTCTGCTCCTACAAGGAGACATGGAATGGAATCAAACACATATTGCGGTATCTAAAAAGGACTACCGATATGGGATTATTTTATGGCAATGATTGCAGTCCCGATCTTGTTGGTTATGCTGATGCTTGGTATTTATATGACTCACACAAGGCTCGATCTCAAACAGCCTGTGTGTTTACATATGGAGACACTGTCATATCTTGGTGATCGACTAAGCAATCAATCGTGGCTACTTCATTTAATCATGCTGAGATAATTGATATTCATGAAGCAAGTCAAGAATGTGTATGGTTGAGGTTTATAATACATCTTATTCGAGACAAATATGATTTGAAGTGTGACAAACTACCCACAATTTTGTATGAAGACAATGCAGCATGAATAGCCTAGTTGAAGGGAGGATTCATAAAGGGGATAGGACAAAGCAAATTTCACCAAAGTTATTTTTCACACATGATCTTCAAAAGAATGGTGATATCAATGTACAACAGATCTGTTCAAGTGATAATATGGCTGATCCGTTCACCAAATCTCTACCGACGTCAACCTTCAAGAAACTAGTGTACAGGATTGGGATGCGAAGGCTCAAGGATGTGAATTGATGCTCTCATCATGGGGAGTTAATACGCGTTGTACTCTTTTTCCCTTATAAGGTTTTGTCCCACTGGGTTTTCCTTGCAAGGTCTTTAACGAGGCAACCAAAAGGCGCATTTCTAAACATGTGTACTCTTTTTCCTTCACTAGGGTTTTTTTCCCATAGGGTTTTTTCCTAATAAGGTTTTAACGAGGCACATTATCTATGGACATCCAAGGGGGAGTGTTATAAGAAAAATCAAATTATGGTGGATGTCTACTCTTCCTCCATGATCTTCTCAAATGNATGAAAGATGAAATTTTTGTCCATCAATCAGCATACACTAAAATGATTTTAAAGCGATTATATATGGATAAAGCACATCCATTCCGACCTCATAAAAATAATGAAGAGCTTCTTGGTCCCGAAGTACCATATCTTAGTGCAATTGGTGCGCACTAATGTATCTTTCTAACATTACATGGTCTGACATAACTTTTTCAGTTAATGTCTTAACAAGATATAGCTCTGCTCCTACAAGGAGACATGGAATGGAATCAAACACATATTGCGGTATCTAAAAAGGACTACCGATATGGGATTATTTTATGGCAATGATTGCAGTCCCGATCTTGTTGGTTATGCTGATGCTTGGTATTTATATGACTCACACAAGGCTCGATCTCAAACAGCCTGTGTGTTTACATATGGAGACACTGTCATATCTTGGTGATCGACTAAGCAATCAATCGTGGCTACTTCATTTAATCATGCTGAGATAATTGATATTCATGAAGCAAGTCAAGAATGTGTATGGTTGAGGTTTATAATACATCTTATTCGAGACAAATATGATTTGAAGTGTGACAAACTACCCACAATTTTGTATGAAGACAATGCAGCATGAATAGCCTAGTTGAAGGGAGGATTCATAAAGGGGATAGGACAAAGCAAATTTCACCAAAGTTATTTTTCACACATGATCTTCAAAAGAATGGTGATATCAATGTACAACAGATCTGTTCAAGTGATAATATGGCTGATCCGTTCACCAAATCTCTACCGACGTCAACCTTCAAGAAACTAGTGTACAGGATTGGGATGCGAAGGCTCAAGGATGTGAATTGATGCTCTCATCATGGGGAGTTAATACGCGTTGTACTCTTTTTCCCTTATAAGGTTTTGTCCCACTGGGTTTTCCTTGCAAGGTCTTTAACGAGGCAACCAAAAGGCGCATTTCTAAACATGTGTACTCTTTTTCCTTCACTAGGGTTTTTTTCCCATAGGGTTTTTTCCTAATAAGGTTTTAACGAGGCACATTATCTATGGACATCCAAGGGGGAGTGTTATAAGAAAAATCAAATTATGGTGGATGTCTACTCTTCCTCCATGATCTTCTCAAATGTTTAATGACATATTCAATGACATATTTCTATGCTTAATGACATTCAATGACATATTCTTCTTCACTTTTTATGCCTATATAAAGGCCTTGTAATAGATAAGAAAATACACACAATTGAAAAAGAAAATCTCTTCATTCTCTCTATCTCTATTTCTTGTTCATGTTTTACTAAATTGCTTTTATTTCATAGCATAAAAAGTTGTTGGACCAAATGTTAGAAAAGAAAGTGTCCCAAATTAGCTTCCTAATTTTTGGTGTAGGGTTGTGCGAAATTCTACCCCCTTTTTCTTCTTCTGAAATACTACACAAATAACTATTGATTAATAATAGTTTAATAGCTTTACAACTATCATGCCCTTTTTGCCGATGAGTAGTTATAATTGCATATTTGATACAGATATTCGAAAATGATATATATCTGATAAGACTATCTAAACTTCAAAATGGTACATCATGGGATTATCCAGGGGAGCGTATTGTTAATATCTGTTTTTTAATATTTAATTTTGAATTCAAATTTAAAACTTTATCTTTCACTTATCAATTCAAAATTTTTATTACAATTCTTATTGATTTTGTCTAAATTAGTTTTGTCCTAATTTTCTCATGCGTCCTTTTCTCAATGCGCTACTTGGCTTAACCACGTTGAAAACTATCCTCTATCATATAAGTTAACACTGTTAAAGACTAGAACTTGTTATTTTAAAATTAGATCCATTTTCTTATCGGATAAAATAAATGGGTATAAGGGACATGTGTTAAATGAGTTTTCATATTAATACACTGGGTTTGTTATTGTTGTTGTTTGTCTAGTTGTTGTTTTTTTTGGTAACAATTGTGAATATTACCATAACAAAACAAAATCTTTACGAGCACCTAGTTTCACAACCATCTTCTAAGAAGAGTATTGCAAACCACTAGGCCTCCGACTGCATCTAATTACAAATAAGTTTCTTAATAATACTCTGGCATCTACGTGCTTTCTTTGACAATTTAACTATCTCTATTCTCTCTATGGTTTCCTGCTTGATCTGTCTCACAACTATCTCTGTATGTACATTTATTCCTTTGAAATTTTTTCAGTTTCTGGCCCTCCATGCGTGATACACCATTGCACTCCACACTGCTGTCACCAATTCCTTTTTTAATCTTGGCCAATGTCTTCGATTGATTCACTCCAGCACTTGCTTTACATCTCCCAGCTGTATAGCAGTTCCTAACCATGTCATCAGCTGTTGTCCAACTTCCTTTATCCAAGAGCATTCTGCAAAATAGGTGCCTTACAGTTTCCTGTGCATGGTTTTCACATAAGCAACAATTAGTATCTTAATATGCAACCTGATCATCCTATCTTTGGTTAGCAACCTTCCTTGCATTGCTATCCAGAGATTAAGAATGTGTTTTGGTTGGGAGATGGCGTTCTATATAAGGTCAGCTTCTCTTACTCTAACCTGAGGTCCCAATAGTGCATTATAACTTCGTGTAATAGAGTACTTCCCATCAAGAGTGAGTTTGTATTTGTCCTGGCTATACCATGCTTACATCTTTTCCCTTAAGTGAATTAATTTTCTTCTAGTACCAACTGCAGTCCATCGGTGGCAGATATTAAAAAGTGTATTTTTTAATATGACATGCCAAATGGATGTTCTTTATTTTTTTAAGTCAAAAATCAATAGTTAGGTGACTTTGTTGTCCCAAACAAAACAAAAATAACTTTGGTAAGATATTTTTATAAATTGGATAACCATCTATGAAATTAATTCCCGTTTTATACATGAAAAGCTTCAAATTCTCTAAACATTTGTGTTCTTGGACTTTCGTCAAGGTACAAAAGAATCACGTCCAATCTTGTTTCAAAAACCATGAGACACCTAAATTATGATAGATTAAGTTGTAAAGTTGCTTTGATTAATAAAAACTTTTAATATTTTTATTAATGAAATTAATGTTTTAGATCTTCCAAGAATATATTGTTAGTAAATTAGTTTAGACTTTGTCGGAAATATAAAAATAATTAGAATAATGAACATAAATCGGGATGACAATTTGGTTTTGAAGCCCATTTGCCGGTTAGGCAGTATTGTCGTCTTTCCATATATTGATGAAATGAAACGTGCTTACTGCATAATTAAAGAGGAAAAAGCAAAGTGGAGTGATTTAACGATGCACTTTGCCATAGCTAGATTGGCTACACTTTACAAAAAGAACCACCCTCACAGTGCCACACAATAACACATCGGCCAAATTGCAAGTTAATACTTGTAAAAATGTTTTGCGTTTCTCTAATGTTACCCAAAAGAGAACATACTGGTGCTGGTGTGATGAATAGGGAACTAAATACACGAACTGTAGCTACCAGTTGGTATGACTGTCTGCAGCTTATCAGTTGAGAAGTTATGGTCATGCCTTGTTACTTTACAAGTGCATTTGGAAGTGAGTGTTCTTGTTGTCAGGTCGGCGGCTTCATCTCCATTTGCTTTGTTGTTGTACCATTTATGGATAAATAATTAATCGATAAAGAGTAGCTTCACATATGAAGGTAAAGCACCGAACGCAATGACCAAACAAAACTTTTGTTGGAAAGGAAAAATAAGATGTGTTACCATACAAATAGCACTAGTCTAATTCCAGTAGCCTACTCATTCTCTGCCTGTGCTTCTGTAGCTGTCATTCCCTCATCAGTGGCAGTTTTATCAGGAGTTAATTCGGTTTTCTCCATTACTGTGTTTCTTTCATTCAGCTCTCCCTTCAGCTTACTGATCTCTTCATCCTTCTCTTCAAGTTTCTCTTGCAAGATTAGTACCTAGGACAAATACGATTAAAGCATTAAACTCCCATCCTTCAAAAGTCATCTAATACCGACTTTCACTCTAGATAAAACGGAAACTGTGTAAAGCACCATTTCATTTGATCTTTCCACATCGTTTGTCAGTCCCTCTATCTGCTTGCACAGGCCTGCAAGTGGGAATAAAAATTGTTAGATATTGAGTGAATCAATCTACTCATCATTGCATTCTCAATAACGATGGCAAATCAACAGAAACTAGTTAGGTTAGGTCAGACAAAAAGGAATGCCGATGAGAACTAGAAGGAAAATGAACGCATGTCAAGAAAACCCTACAACAAAATTAGCAAAGATATAGATACCTTAGGCAACAAGGGTGCTTGATGCCTAATTATGTCGTGTTTCCTTTTTCCCCACAAAATATATGAATGTGAAAAGTCAAATACTACAATCCACCATCAACCTGCTTCGACTTCATTAAAATAAGTTCACGTAACAGAACTAAACTACACAGTTGAAAAGATCTTACTTTTCACCCTTCAATATGTATATTGCATCACGCAGAACTTAATACACCCAGCCCGTTGAATAACTAGAAACTACAAGCTGAGAGATTCAATAACCCCGGGGAGGGAAGATGGAACCTAAGGCAGAGAAGGCATGAAGACCCACCCTTACAGAAGCCCAGTTGCTCCATAGTGCAAGGAGAAACTACTTTGATCTACAAACAAATCGTGAGCACCGGCAAGAGCAGGTTAATGGGTGATCCAGTGCAGGAATTAAATGTTTCTCAGTTTGGGATTGTACAACTCTCTGATTATGATATGACTCAATTATACGTAAAAGCATGCCTTGTGTCTGGCATGACTTCACTGTCGCAAGAATAAGGGCATGGAGATGCATGGTAACCACACAGATCAGGTGACAGCAGCTGGTTTCTTTCTGGGTACAGAGAAGATATGCATGTGAATCACGTGGTAGTTCCTTGTCCAATACTTACTGAAGCATATAAATTCTACCAAAAAGCAAATTATAATGTAAGAGTGACTGTATTTACTCATGTAATGTCATGAACCGGAGGAGTATACGCAAATATTACCAAATGTTTCAACATTTAAAGCAAATCTAAACATCCTCACCAATACTATCAACTACACTGATCATATCTAGAACCTGTTGTACCAAACAGACCAATCAATCACAATAAAACAATCAGCAAACAAAAAATTCCTGTCCCAATCAAAGGGCAAACAGAGGTGTATTTATGAAGCAACTTGAGAGAACATTAACCTTCAAATTGACTTTTGAGTTCAGCATTCTGAGACTTCTGCAAAGCCAGTTTCATTGTTAATTCATGCATCTGCAAGTGAAGAAACAGAAGCTCTGTAACATCTCACATGTATCACCTTTAAAGCAATCATCATAATTAAACAAACCTGGAAAAACCTAAGCTAAGCAACTAGGTAACCTATGAATAGACTAGTCTCTTCCATCTCTAAATTCAGTTGTGAACTAATTAACTAAATGAATTTTATGTTTTACACACTTCACTGATCAAGATAATCATTTACTACCTTTCCTTCATTAGCCTGGTTTCCAATCTCTTCATTTTCCTCTTGCAGTGTCCTACATTTAGCCATTAGCATCTTCCCCATTTTGCTTTGTGGGGTAAAATTGACTGCAGCAATGTTATCATGCAACTCCTTCACTTTCTTATCCTTCTCCTCAACCAAATTCTGGCATTGCAAAACAAGAAAAGATGTAAGCAGGAGTGCAATCAGGATGAGAAACAATGAGAAAGTCAAATAAACTACACGCCAAAAGCATCCAAAAATTTAAGCACCAACATGCTTTATTCATTGGCAAAAGGATGCATCATCAGAGCTCATAGAGCAATTCAAAAGGTAACCAGGAACTATGTCACCAACAGAACACAGCCCCAGTAAATAACAAATTCCAGCCAGCCATCATAGAGACTTGGAGGCACAATGAAGTTAAAGTATGGAACCACTAAATAAGTGTATCAAACTCCTCTATATACATTTCAACTTGAAATTAAAATCAACGTCCAGATAACTTACCTTCAGTCTAGTGAACTCTTCATGAATAGCTGGATCTAGCAATAGCTTCCGTGCCTGTTAATATACCCCCAAAAGAATAAGGAAACTGAGCAAAAAGTGAACCACCAACAAAGAGATTAAAAGCAAACGTGAACCCAATTTGTTTTTAAAAGCCATGGTATAAAATGTGTGTGTGTGTGTGTGTGAGAGAGAGAGAGAGAGACAGAGAGAACACTCAATGCAGATACATATCATAGCAGAAAAGAACACAAAGCTGCAAAAGTGTATTCAGCAAATCATAGTGCTGTTCTCAGAAGATAAAAAGTTAGAAAGAAAATAACGAACAAAAAAATCAGAAAGGATTTTATTCCATAAATCTGGCATTGCAACGCCTAAATTTCTGGAAATTACTGGAACTAATTATATATTCCTTGAAACTTTCTTCTTAGTACCATCTGTTCTCACCTACCATGAACATCTATTAGGCATCATCGAGTAAATTCGAATCCAAACCTTAGAGAAACTAGTTAAGGGGGCATCCGGTGTGTGTGCATAATTTTGGTTCAACTAGGAAAGGATATAAACTTTTAAAAAAAGGTTGAACTGATGTGACTGAGCATTACTGTCAAAGGAGAGTTGAGCTACAAGGAAATCACCACCATTAAATACAATAACAATTTTAACATCTCTGATTTTTTTTCAAGTGTTATTATGATGGCATCGTTGGAAAAATAGTGCCGGCTCCACAAAATTGTGATAAAGTAAAAATATATGTCCCTTAATTAGGAGTATAGATAGTAAAGAACAAGTACCCACTGAGGACTAAATCTTTTTGTAAAGATTAAAGATCCAAACTCAGCTAGTAGGATCTACATTAGGGTTAGGCAGAATGATTCAAGCAGATAAGAGGTCCAGGCCACCATTTGCAGTTTCTAAGCAGTTCTATCTTATAGGGCGATTTGATGTTAGAATATGCTGCTCTTACTCTTCAGTTCTCTTTGCTCCATTTCTCTGGAGGCGAAAATGAACTTGCATCAAATGTATAAAAAGTTACACATGAGGGTGCACCAGCTAACAAAGTTATTATTTAAGCAAACGGCATAAAATTATCAACGCAACAACCAAATGAACCAGAAAGAATAAGTTTAAAAATTGAGATCTAGGCGGCCATGATAATCTGTTGTCCTCGTTTTGGCAGACAAAACTAAGCCAAGATAAAAAGAATGAGGTGGGGATGTAGAGTGAAACTAATTTAACCTGTGGTAGAAAAATTACCACCCTCTGCCGTATACAAAGAAACTATGCGTCACAAATGACCCCAAGAGAGGAGCGGGACTTCTATTTTGTTAGAGGGCAGCCAGGTGGGAGTAGAGCTGACCAACTTCCCTTGGTTGACAGTTTCATAATACATATCAAACTACTTGAACATTCTTTTAGATTTCAGCAACATTCAGGTTAAAATGCTTTACTTCCTCATAACTCATCAAGCAGCATCTAATAGCATCATAATCAAAAGTCTAACCGAACTCCTAAAATGCTACTCCTGTACCAAGCAACCTAAAGGAGTAAAGCGTAGGAGTAAACCTAATGTTACTCCTGTACCAAGCTACATACAACACAGAGATTACACAAATTGCACTCCTTTTTAAAGGAGTAAAGTGGAAAAATCACCAATTAATTGACAAAGACAGGGCCCTCCCTCCCTCCCTCTGTGTTTATATTATAGAGCACGCAGACAACAGATCTATGAGTAAGAAAAGATACTATTACTACCTGCATAGATGGCGGCTTGAGTTGAGCTCTAAGGTCCCGAACTGCAGACTAAAACATTTACCAATAAGAAAAGTAAGAAGAAAGAATTGACCAGCACAACTTAAGGAGAAAGCTATGAATTTTGATATATGCATTTTAAAATAAAAGCAACAAAAGATAAGGTAAAAAACACCCAACATTCTATGCTTTCACAAAAAGGGTCGTAAAAATTAACACACTCAACATTCAGCAACAACATTCCACTGCCTTCTTCCCCACCCTCGCCCCAAAAGAAGAAAGACATGACATCTGATCAGCTGTCAAGGATAAAACTAGATTTCATAACATAAGGGCATTGAATTTGATCTTGTCATAATATTGCTAATATTGATTAGAACACGGATCTCTCCAATTGACAAAATCGAGAATGAAAGATCAGTTGACTAGCAATAGACTTGTTTAACCTAAGATGTAGGTTGTGAGTTTCATTGGGCACCATAAATACGAGAGATTTTCTCTGAGTAAAGCAATTTACAGCTGGAAACTCAGATAACTTTCAACCAACTCAGTTTTCATTTTTTTAGTGAAATCATTTTCTTTTGCTCCATATATGGTTCTCTCACCGTACACTAAGATAACATGTTTCTCTAAATATCCTGCCTATTTTTGTTGAGAGAACAGCAATGAAATCCAAACACATACAAGATAGTTCAACATATATGTAACAGATGCAATCTATCTTTTGATGGCCATAGACAACTTTACCTTCAACTCAGCTATCTCCTGCTCTCTTTTGGCAAAAGTCACAATAAATGCAGACTCCTTTTTCTTTGCTCTTTCCAACTACAGATTGCAAAGATGAGAAAATGATTAGAAAAGAGTTTCAATAATTTTATTAGCAGTGAACAAAATAAAGAGGAATAATCAAAAACCTGTTCACGCAATGACTCCTCTGACGATCTGAGGTTCTGAAGATAACTGACCACAAACTTGGGTTCTGCAAATAAGAGTAGAGTTAATTCTGTTCATTGGAAAAAGACAAAAAGTTACTCCCTCCATCTCAATTAACAAGAAAGAAACTTTCCATTCTAAGGGTGATCCCAAATGTTAAACGTGACACTTCAAATGATAACAGATGCATTTTGAACAATTCAACTTTAAGCAACGATGTGATGGTGGAAGCATCACAGTAGTCTACTACTCCTATTACTTTAACAAACAAGTCAAACTTTCCCATAAATTCAATACCCTTTCAAAACCATATCATACATCAAATGGGACAGAGGAAATTATAGATATACTTTTTCTTTGCTGTATGACTCAAAGAAACAGCAGCAACTGGGGAAACACAGATTTTATTTTTATTTGAAAAAGACCAGAAGAAGAGAAACAGGATTATAGGTCACACAGTACAACGATGCTGAGAAGGACATACCGGGTGACATGCCAGGTGGTATGAAAGACTCCTTTTCAAACGCAGACCGCCACTTTTGTATTTCAGATTTTGCAGCTTCAAGTTCTGTCTGAAACAAACATAAACAGTTGAGTCAGTAATTAGTTTAAGCCATTTCAGTCAGAATTTTGGTCATTCAACAGCATAATTCAGGCTCCATTAAGTGTGGTGCAGTTCCCAATAGTCCCCACACAAAATTTGAATATAAGCGTTAGCATAAGAATCAAGGAAGGCACAAAAACATCAAAAGAAGTCTGAAAACTGTGAAATTAGAAATCTTATCCCCTCGGGCATTTTAAGGACGTATGAGTAGCAGAGTTCAAATCAAAAGACCAGGCTGGAGAGGGAAGAACTATTTATGCTGATGAAAAGATAAGTTGTCAGTAAATCATCACCAATTATGTTGCTTGGACTCTCCGAAAATGTTGCCGGGTGCGTGTTGGATCCTCGAAAAGTAGTGCACTTTTGGAGGACCCGACACGGGTGCGATAATATTTTGGAGGGTCCGTGCAACATAAATATTCACCATCAAGGCAACATGTTAATTAAAGCATATTTATTATCTGACAGGCAAAGGAAGAAAGAGATCTTATCCTGACTATGAAAGCATCTAAAATGAATTTAAGAACGAATTGAGTAAAGTATCAGAGAAAGAACAAAACAACTTCCCATGAAAGGCACTATATGCGCTTACTTCTAAGCTAATTAAACCTTATATATATTTTGAATATTAACTGAGACATAGCATGATAATCCAACATACTACAAGCGAAGAAAACATCTAGATTTACGAGCTCTGATAATAAATATGGAAAAAAGTTAAAAATCACACAGCATCAATATGCAATGTTGAAAAAAAGGATGACAGGTTGTTTTGAATATAACCATGAAAACAAAAAACAAAATCTAAAACGATATACACCTGACATGATGCAAGGGTGTCTTTACAGTCCTGAAGACTGCAATGTCAAAGCACAAAAGACAGTGAGAAAGTGGCAAAACATAAGCCATTAATTAAATATATATAAAAAACGTTTACAAATATGAAACAAGGGTCAAACTACCATACTTCTCACGAAGAGACAAGATCATCCCCGTCGCTGCACCGGGTGCTGTTTCTTCTACTTTCAAGTTACCCTAGTATTGAAAGGAGTAAATGATAAATATTAACTTGCTAATAGGTCCCTATGACACCTATTAGTTTGATATGACTGGGCTTAAGAGAGCAACCCACCTATCATGTGAGAAATCATGGAAGATAGTGGTAAAATTGTTGTGTAAACTTGCACATCAGTCCAAGTTCAATATTCTTGAAGGATTTGAATCCTTGACAGTATCAAAAAGTGCACCTTATTATGTTAAATATTTCGCAATGTCCCAAGAGAAGCATGTCTTGTAAATTTAACAAGGAGAGTGATTATGAGCAGTACAACTGCCTGCGTAACCTATTGACTTTTCCCCTTGATCTCTGTTTCTTCTTCTAATTGTACTACAACAACAATTATGCCTCAGTCCTAAACAAGTTGAGGTGGGCTATATAAATCATCACTGACCATGTACCCCATTTAAGTTTAACTCGTGTCATTATCAAACTAAATAAAAAGACAAAATACATAAACCGACACTTAAAGTTGGCCCCAACTACCAGCTGAACATTCCAACTTACCCAATAATCATCTAGACACCTCAACTCACCCTCAGTGTATCTCGTGGACACCCGAATCCGGCAAACCCCACACGTGAAGGCCAATCACGGGTGACGTGTCAAATGACCAAATGACATTATGACACATGTCATTTAAAAAAATTGCCACATATCATTAGAAAAGGAATTTGCAAGAAGTATGCAACAACAAAAAAAACATCTTCCAAAAACAAACCCCTCTCCCCTACTTCTTCGTTCAAAGGTGCCAGAACAGAACCCCTCCCTCCCCATCTTCATTATTTCCTATTTAAGTTATATTCTTTTTCTACCATTTTTAAATTCTAGCTCCCAGCACTATAAAGGCAATAGCCAAAAGATGATGAGCGAGTCATTCAGCTCCAAATCTGAAGTCGAGTCACTATCTTTTTTTAAAATTCAGGCCCGATTCTGAAAGAAAGATGCAGAATAACTTTTTTTTGATAAGTTAATGTATTTCATAGAAGGCATCAAGAAGATGCAAAATTCAGAATTTACAGAGCAAAGGAATAGAGAAAAAAAGAAGACAATTCTAGCTCTATTACAAAAGGTCTAATCTAAAGTTAAGGAGCTAACAAAGTCCAAAAAAGATTCAGGGGAATTGACATGGGAGAGATTACTCCAACTCCAAAGACATGTTAAACACCTAGCCTTAAGAACGTAATTTGGAGTAGTAATGCCTTCAAAGCATCTAGTGTAGAAAGATGCAGAATAACTTGTACATATGTACTTTTTAGAAGGCTAGAGTCGAGTCAACCCAATCCAATTTCTCCAACATGTGTCAACCGAAGATGGAAGCAATGTCATCGGCGATTGGAGTATAGCTGTCGGTGCTTCGTTTTTCGCTTTGCTTAGTCGCCACCATTCCGGTGTGCTTCCTTCATCGTTTTGTCCCTATGCTTCTGGTTTATGCTAATATGGTTCTCGATGAATTATTATGGCATTGTAGTCGCTATTGATTTATCTTGTCAAAGATAGAAAGAGTGGTGGTAGATTTATGGTGGAAGGTGGTGGCGCTGGTGTTAGAAATGTTGTTGGAGGAGATGACGTTTTGGATGAGGTGGAAATACTGTGGGCAAAAATGGAAAATGTAGTGTAGGCCCCACATATAATAATCTAATTCCGAAAAAAGAGAGAAGACTTTAGTTAACGCTCTTACGCGCCCAAGTCTAAGTGAAGCACTCCTCTTTTGCCATGTCAGTGTGGTGCATAAAAGACACTTCCGCTAAGAAGATGTGTCTAGAAGGTCATTAGATAGTTGGAATATTTTTTGCCCAACTTTAAGTGTTTGTTTATGTATTTCGCCAAATAAAAATAACAGGGAAAAATAAGTCAAATAATATAAATAGTAGCAGTAGCAGTAATAATAAAAGTTTTCTATATTTTTACTGGCATATAAATCTATGATAAGGTCAAAATACTCTTAGAAAAGCAATATGTTAAAAACCAGCGTACTAACAAGAGTAAAATCTATTTTCAACTAGTAGATATCACCTATATATATCTTTTTCTTCCATTGTGCTCTATCTTTACTCTTTAGCTACATCTACAATAATTTCAAGGAATTATAGGTCTTTTGAGACAACTTCCTTTCATGTAATTTTAGGCCTACCTCGTCCCCTTTTAATAATTTCGCTCACCATAGTTTCATTCCTAGGGACCGGTGCATCTATAGGCCGATGTAGGACATGACCATACCATCTTAAGCGACCTTATCTCATTTTATCCTCAATATGTGGTATTTGCACCTTATAGCGAATGTGGTCATTTTTAATCTTATCTAATCTTGCATAATCATACATCCATCTAAAAATCCGCATCTCTGAAACACTCATCATGTGAAAATATTAGACTTTAGCAGCACAACATTCACTACTATATAACATTGCAGTCTTCTAATTCTAGTGAGTATAAAATTATTTAACCATATAATTCACGGTGAAAATTTATTAACAACTGTTGCACCAAGTCCATTATTTAAGTGGAGAAGCATAGAGGGGCATAACATCATCCCCCAAGTTTTAGAGCTGAAATAGAGGATTTCTCGGTCATTAGAAAAATACTTAACAGTTTAGCAAGTTAGGAATAACCAACTTTAACGACATCTTGCAAAAAAAAATTAAAAGGAATTTTACCAACATCTTATGACAGCAATAGGAACACTGCAGAGAAATTGCATAACCTTTTCTCTCAAAAGCCACAATCTCCTTACTTCACTCACCCCAAAGTCTATCATCTAATCTAGCTAAGACCACACCAACTTCAATCATGTAAATCACGTCCAGAAAGTTGTATTTTTCTATATTGGCAATTAAAATGAAGTTAATGACAGTTTCATGGTCATTATCAGTACTTAGAAATCCAACGTTAAACCAGGCTCAGGCTAAACCAAAACCATATTAAGGCCGTCTCCAATTTCTCCAATTCATCAAACCGCACTTTGACTATTCCTTTCTCCTAGAACCATAGTTGGTTTGCTAATTGCTAGTATGGCTGACAAAACAACTTAAATTACAACAACAACAATAACAACCCAGTATAATCCCACTAGTGGGGTATGGGGAAGGTAGTGTGTGCAGACCTTACCCCTACTCTGTGGTAGAGAGGCTGTTTCCAAATGACCCTCGGCATCCTTCCCTCCAAGAACTCCCCACCTTGCTCTTGGGCTGACTCGAACTCACAACTTCTTGGTTGGAAGTGGAGGGTGCTTACCATCAGAGCAACCATTACATTAAGTAAAAAACAAAAACAAAAAAGGCAGCACCTTTTTAGAGCCAAAAATATCGTCTTCATCATCGTCAAGGTCTCCAAAGCTTCTTTTGGTACCTAAAATCACGTCTTGAAGTGTTAAAGGCAAAAAATATACGAAAAAAGCTTGCAGTAAAGGTGGCAATGGCGGGGAAGAATGAGCAAACCTGAACGCCTAGTACCGGCGAAATCTCCACCAAAATCGAGGTCCTGACAATTCCCCAAAAACGAAAATTCTTCAACATGGTATTTTATACAGGAAATACAAGTAATTACTATTGGACAAGAAAACCCTAGAAATCGAAATAGAAAAAAGAAGTTACATCATCGAGGTGGTTATGGGACGCCATTGGCGGAATCAATTCAAAAGGTCTGGAATTTAAATTTGGAACCCTAAGCTGTTGAAGAAGGTTTCAGTGAAGTGCAGGGGAAGGAGGAGGAATGATTTGCTGCGTCCGGTTCTAACTCCTCCGTAGAACAACTTGCACGTGGCTTCTCTACTCTTGCGTCCAAACCAAATTTATTTCATTAGGCAAAAAAAGAGTAAATTATAGTTTAGCCCCTAACCTTTAAGGATTAGGAAATAATACCCGTCCACCTTTTGAACGAGAACTTAACCTTATTATGTAACTAGTGTTAGCATACAGGCAAACCTTCGTGTTAATGAAGATAAATTTCTAAAAATAACATAAAAAATATTTAAAAAATATATTTATGTTATAATATAAAAATTTGTAAGTTTCAAAATGATAAAATTAATCATATTTAGAAGTTTGATCTACTCTAATGATATTTTGTTCAGCTTGTTCTTGTACTTGCTTCACTGTATAAAAAAATAAAAATGGACAAAACAAATTGAGTATACTTCCATTCTAGGTCTTTCTTGTTACGCCACGCAGTATTACGTTGATATTACGCCTTGGAGTATTACATTACGATGATGTTACGCTCCGCAGTATTATATTACGACGATGTTACACCCTATAGTATTATACGTGAAACTGTCGTAAGATAATTGACCTCAGTTTAAGGGCAAGATTATTTGGAGATTATAAGCATTATATGTTCAGATTCCCTTAGTCGCAAGTTGGTACGCAAGTATAGGTGAGGCACCGGATGTCGGTCTCGTCCCAGGTTCGGGGCATGATATTTCTATTGTTCAAAGGAAAAAGAGCGTCCTAATTGCTCTTCAAAGTCTAAAATATTGCCTACCCCCTACCTTAAATATGAATTATCATTGATTCTTCCATATATATATCTGTTTTTATCAAAATTTTGTTTTTCATACATTTTTTTAACGTGCTCTTTATTAGCATAAAAATTGCAGGATGGGTTAGTTAATTTAATTTTATTAATTTATTCCTTTTTCACAGAATATACATCCATGAAAAGTATCATATAAGAAATATTATTATGTTACATATATAGTTCAAATAAAGAAAAAAGTTTATGTAAGATAGAAATTTAGTTGACTTTAAATTCTTAAATTTTAGGACTTCTTACCTAGTTCAAATAAGTAAATATTTAATAATCAAAATTTTAGTCCATTTCAAAGTACTAAATATTAGGATAATAATTAAATGATCATTTTATCTAGTGCGAACTTTATTTTTTAAGGGTAAAAAAGGCGAACGACAATTTTCTAAGGACCCTCGTGCTTTTAATATATTACTAGTCTTTATGTTTGTGCGATGCACGAGATACCTTGTCCAAATATTAAGCACGTACCAAAAGTAATACACTTCTAATTGCATAAACTACTTGTTATTTATATATAAAGTTCAATATAATATATATAGATAGAGAGAGAGAGAGAGAGAGAGAGCATGAGTAGTTAAAGCAAGTGAATGATGTGAATTCGAGTTATTTCATGGAATATAACACTCGTATATATTGAGCTCGTAATGGTACCTCGCAATTCAAAAGTCCCTCTACGTGTGTGTATATATTTATATAAATATTCTCACTGATCCATTTTTTGTTGTTTTTATTGTTATTGTTGATCCGATTATTTAAATTGTGCAAACCACATGAAAAAATGATACATTACCTATTGGTGTTCCATTTTCACTTTAGACTCAAAGATCCTCTAACTTGACGTGATCAGTTGCTATTCATATATTATACCTTACAAATACATGACGTGTCCTAACTCCACCCCTCTTCTGCTGAATGCAATAAATATGGCCAGGACAATTATCTAAACATATTTACTAAATATATCATGTTGTCACTTCATTACTTAACTCTTAAAGTTAAGCATATATTCTACTTGAGATACATGGATACATATTTATATTTTTGTTTAGTCAGATTATTTGAAGTAATGTAATGAATACAAAATTTCACGATGGCCATTATCTATTATGAAATATTTTTGTTTGATTACTCTTAAAGAAATTTCTTTAAGAAGGGCATAAAACTCTGACAAAATTGCTTTTATAAGTAATATAAAAATAATAATAGATAAATAAGTAACTATTTAATTTGACAATATTGATGTCTTATTACTTGCAAATATAAGTGTTAGATCAAATATAAGTCCTACAACTATCAAGTTACAAAATCAATGAGCCAATTAATTTCTACCAAACTTTCTTTTTACCAATATAGTCTAAGAATTAACATCCTCGCAATGGTTGAATAATTTTTCACTTGATATTAGATATAATACAAGAGGGAGTTCCTTCGCCTTGCACAAAGCTCCTTCGTGGATCAATAATTGTTACCTATTATTTATAAAAATCTGATTTTGTTTAACTTAATATTTTAAAGAGCCATAGTAAAGCGTGCTTTGTTGGAGTCGCTCCTAGCCATGTGATGAAATTCTAAAAAACTAAGAGATGGATATAGCCATTAGAGGAGGACATAACTGATAGAATTTTTTATACCTATTAAAAAATACAGAAACCTTATAGACTTTAAAGTGAGAAAATCATATTTTCATATTAAAGTGACGATATGTTCTTTTCTCACAAGTGAAATGAATTTTAAAAATTCTATATTACAGTAAAAAAATTCCTTAATTAGAGGCCAAGTCGTACTTTGTCTTTAAAAAAAAGAATCAATAAAGAATGTGCTCCGTCGGAAATCAAACTCATAAAAACAATAGAGTAAAAGATTTTGGCAATTAAAAATCGTGATTAGCTCCATACCATTAAAAGTGTCTTTGCATGTTTCCATCCAAGTGCACTTCCGATATTAGCTACAAATTTGTTGCTAGTACCAAACACACAAAGAAGAAGAAATTAAACGCAAAACTTACATCTTCATAGCCAAAAAAATAATATTTTGTCATATTAATTTGTCCGTGTGTTGTCTTTCAACAAATTACAAACAATAGTCTTTTTTCAAAATTCTGCACAAAAACTTACAAAAAATTATATATATACATATATGTTTGTGTTCACATACATCCAATATATATTTTTATATATGATTAAATTTAGACAAATCGACCCAACCCTCCTTCAACAGAGAAGGGAAGTACGAGAGTCTTGCCAACATATAATATGTAGCCACACAAGTTTAAATTCGCATACATTCGATATAAAAAATTAAAATAAATAAATAAAAGCAAAACCACTCAACCAAACACAACTGCAAGATAAGGAAGCATTGTAACATTGCATAAAGTGAAAATATTACCCAAACTTGAACAATTCCTTTGTACTCCATTTTTTTTTCTCCCTTAATTTCAGCCGCCACTTTTTTTTATAGAAGGAAGTATTGTAACATTGCAGAAAGTGAAAATATTACCAAAGCTTGAACAACTCCTTTGTACTCCTTTTTATTTTCTCCCTTAAATTCAGCCACCGCCTTTTTTTTGTTGCTAATCTCAAAAATAATCAAATACAAATTATAACGATCGTTTTGAGAATTTAAGTCCCGTTCGGCGGCATAAGGTCTTGAGTAGTTTCGTATTACGTGTATTGACTTGCGTGCGTAGTCGAGTTCAGTTACCGGATGATTCGGAGTCAAATCGGAAGAAGGATTCTAGTTTTGGAAGCTTAAGCGGTAAGAGTTGACCGGAATTTGACTTTTGTATAAACGACTCCGGAATGGATTTTGGATGATTTCAACAACTTCGTATGGTGATTTTAGACTTAGGCGTGCGTCGGGATTTGGATTTGAAGGTCCGTAGGATGATTTGAAGTATTTCGGCGAAAGTTGGAAAAAGTTGAAGTTTGGAAGGTGGAGAGGTTTGACCAATAGTTGACTTTGGTGATATAGGGGTCGGAATGCGATTCCGAGAGTTGGAACATCTTCGTTATGTCATTTGGGACTTGCCTGCAAAATTCGACGTCATTCCGGGTTGATTTGATAGGTTTCGGCATGAGTTTTTAAAGTTGGAAGATTTGAAAGTTCATAAGTTCGATTCTTGGCGCGATTTATAGTTTCAGCGTTGTTTGATGGGCTACGGGCCATTTTTTTCTATTTCTAAACTGCTGAATCTGTCATCTGGTTTCTCTTTCGCGTTCGCGTCTGTTCCTCCGCGTTCGCGAAGGGTAATTTTGGAGGAAGGAATATTTGTTCTTCGCGTTCGCATGCCTCATTTTTGTTCTTCGCGTTCGCATGCCTCATTTCGCGATCGCAGAAGCCTGCCTTCCCCTTTTTCGCGTTCGCGTCTGCTCCATTGCGTTTGCGTAGTAGAAACTAGGAGCCGGTGACCATTTCCTCTACGTGTTCGCACTGTTCTATCCGCGAACGCATAAGCGTGCTTTCCCCTCTTTCGCGTTCGCGTGCCGCTTCACGCATTCGCGTAGCCCAGTTCCTGGGCCATTATTTTCCTTCTTTGCAATCACACATTCTTGTTCGTGATCGCACAACACCAATTCCGGGCAGTAGTAATTTTCTCTTCGCGATCGCAGTTCTTCTTCCGCGATGTACAAATACCTAGGTAGAATATAAAGTTCTCTATTTCGAGGGTTAGCCATTTTTAACATTTTTGGGAGTTCTAGAGCTCGATTTTGAGCGATTCTTTGTGGGTTTTTCAAACAAATTGATTGGGTAAGTGTTCTTCACCTATAGTTTATTATGTTCCGTGATTTTATCTTTATTTTTATCATTTAATTTGTGTTTTGAGTTGAGGAAATTGAGAATTTTTGAAGAAAACTTTCAAAATGAAAAATCATGATTTGAGGAACGAATTGGTATCGGAATTTAATAATTTTAGTATGGTTTAACTCGTATCGGAATGAGTGTTCGGGTTTTGTAAAATTTGCCTGGTTCCGAGGTGCGGGCCCGTGGGTCGATTTCTTTTTTTAGATTTTGATAAAGATTGAGGCTTTATGATCCGAAATAGTTTCTTATGAGTTTTATTTGTGCTTTGAAGTTATTTTAGTTATATTTGAGCCATCTGGAGGCCATTTCACCCGAGAAGTTTATTTTGAGTATCAGTTTGTCTTCTTTAAGGTAAGTATCTTATCTAACGTCGTGTGGGGAAACTACCCCTTAGGATTTGAGTCTCTATGCTAATTGTAGTCTGTGTACGCGAGGTGACGAGTACGTGCTCGAACTTATTTGTGAAAAGTTGGCCTTTTAGGGTTCTTAGGTTCTTGTATTTACTGAATATGCAGTTGTTTTGTTATAAATATGTTTCTTAATTACTGGTTTCACCTCTACCTATTTTAATTAGAGTTAATTACTTCATGATCCACTCTTATTGTTTATTTGATTCATCTGTGCCTTAATTGAAATTGTTATCTCTTCTATTGTCATGTTATCTTCCCCTAACTGCTTTTCTTTATTTGAAGTTATAATTATCTCTTCTGTAATTGTCCATCCTTAAGTGAGACTCTGATTATCTTTCTGCTGCTTATCCTTAATGAAATTTGTTGTGTCTCTTTCGTAATTGTTCGACCTTAAAAGAAGTTTAGATATCCCATATCTTAGTTGACTTGTCCTTATTTGGAATCATTTGACTTGTGTTAGCTCCCTTGTTGTTAAACTGTACATTGTGGGCCGTTGTTACATATTATTTTCTTCATTGTTGAGATGTTCTTATTATGACTAGCATTCTCTATTGTGACTACTCCTTGTGAATTAGTTCCTCCGTTTATTTGAGTTCTGAAATTTCTGAGTTGACTTATTTGTCGTACCCTTGCATTATTATCATTGTTGTTATTGTGACGCACGAGGTTTCTGCCGTGCGGTTGTTACCATTGATATTTGCACATGCGGCGTGACAAGACGAGATATATATATGTGGTTTGCGTATGTGGCGAGACAAGGTAGGAATATTGTTATGCACGTGTGGCGAGACAAGGCGGGTACTTACTATATTATTGCACACGTGGCGAGACAAGGTGGGCTATGTCAGGGATTGATCTATGATGATTTGTGATGGCCTGGGGGCATTCTTGTTGTTGATGTTTGTGTAGTAGTACACTTACATGTGTGAGTTTTATCTTGTGGAAAGTTGTGAAAAAATATTATACGTGCTGTCCATTTTCTTTCCTATACTTACTAACTGGCATGAACCACGTTATGACACTTGCACAAGCATACACGTAGTTGAGTACTCTTATATGTTAAGAGATTTTATTGATATTTGTTGAGTATAGATGCACACCCTTGTTACTTGCCTTTTATGTGAGAATGACTCTATTTGGCACGTGAGTCGTCAGTGTGGTTATGAAGCGTAATGAGGGCACGGGATGCCCAGTATTAGGGTTCAGGTATTGGGACCCGCAAGTTATGAATAATATGAGGTTCGGTACCTCGTGGAGTTTATTGACTAAAAGCTAGTGTGAAAGTGGTTGTTTTCATCTAGCTGCTGCATGCCCTTCTTTTAATTGTGTTCATCGGATTTAGGATGTGTTTTCGTTCGTTCTCCTATGTCATTACTATGGTATTCCGCTCATAGTTGTTGTTTTCCTTTCTTACTAAAGTTGCCGTATTATTTGCCATTTCGCGTAGTCCTTATGCTAATATCATACTCTGTTGTTCCTATACTTATACTTGTTCAGGTTATTTAGTCCAATAGGTGTCTTGACTGTTTCTCGTCACTACTCCACTGAGGTTAGTCTTGATACTTGCCGGGTACCATTGTGGTATACTCATACTACACTTCTGCACATTTTTGTGCAGATCCAGGTATTGCGAAGCCAGTTGATCAATAGCTAGCAGCACAGATTGTTGTTGTGGAGAATGAAGGTAAACTTGTTGCTGCGTTCGCAGGCTTCAGAGTCACCTTGTGATTTGTATTCATACTGTTTACTTTATTTCAAACAGTTGTATTTAGAAAATTGTAACAAACTCTATATAACTTATGACTTGTACTACCGGTTTTGGGAATTGTAAATTTTGTAGAGATTTATATTTCAAAAATTATTACATGTTATTTAATTATTGTTGTTATTCACTAAATGTTAGGCTTACCTAGTCCCTAAAATTAGGTGCCATCACGATACCCAACAGAGGGAAAATTGGGTCGTGACACAAATTTCTTTGACTATGATGCTAAACAGTTTTATAGGCATATGAATAATGTGAATCCTAATATTGAACAACTACGCATAAGAATATGGTTCATAGTGTGCATCGCATATAACTTCATAGAAGAATATGAATCCTAGTGTATATCGTATATAAATTCTAGTTATTACAATAATATCCAATATGGAATAATTTCTTTTGGAGAAATATTTAATATTGAGGGGCATAAAAGTCCGTTAATATTTCAGAGATATTTTTATCGTTCAATATTTAACATAAATTAATAGATAGATAGATATAGATATAGATATTTTCTGTAAGAAGAAAGTGTTATTGTCTTTTTCTTTTTTCTTAAAGGTTTTTTATTAATCCAAAATTTGTCAGAATGATCCATGAGCTGAAACAAAGTTAAGAATTCTCTTAAGACGCAACTACAAATTGAAAAAGTTATGCAAAATAAGTAAGTGTGTTGCCTCCATATTTAAGCGTTGAGGTACTTAACTCGCATTTTAAAGATATTTAAAAATATTTACAATATGAATTTTGCTAAGCCTTTAACTTGTTTATTTATCATGATGTTTGTTGTGGATGTTCAAAACTAAACTGTAACCGCTAAACGAACCGCAAAAATAGTTTAATGGCTTATTGGTATCGGGTTATCAGATTAACGATTGGTGAACATACTGAATTTTTATAATTAACGGTTTATCGGTTCGTGAGTGGATTAATTAATTTTCTTATCGGATTAACCGTTAACCCGTTAAGAATTATTATATTTATATTTTTACCCATTATGAAGCAACTTCTTAACAGCGTGAGCTTCAAGGACTAGACAAATACAGATAGTTAAATATCTTTCTGCTCAAATAAATCATTTAACTTGGTAACTGAAGCAAAACTATATCTAAAATTTATGTTAATGAACTTCTATTACAGGTTAAGGATCCCCAATTCATATTTTAGCTCGCTTGTTGTAAAAGAATTAAAGAAGAAAAAACTACCATTAACAATGAGAGCTTCATTAGAGTACTGGAATGTGATTGTGATTGGATCGTCTATCTATTGTTTAATGTCTTGCTTAGTTATGTAATTTTATTGTTTATTTGATTTAGCCGATAAATCGTCCGATAATAGCTAATTTGATACCAATCCGCCCAATATCTTATCGGATAATTAGAGAATTAGTATATTTACAAACCGATAACTCATAAGCCGAACCGTTAATCGTAAATATCCGTTCAATCCAGCCGATAAATAACCTTAATGTTGGTATTATTTAAAGGTTGAAACAATTTATAAAAATGTCGAAAAGGATGCCATTAAATCCTGAATATATTATGATATTTGTTGCATTGACCTAGCAATGTGCTCTACAAAAAAAAAAAACGAATATTGTGGCGACTAAAGTCGCACTGAAACTAAGAAAGTTGCCACATATATATTTTTCTCACCGGAATATTTTACATAAGGGGATAATGTTCCAATTTAAAAGGTGAAGGGGTATTGTTTCTCATCTTTAAAGGTTAAGGGGTCAAAGTGAAATTTACTAGAGAAAATGATAATATATAGCCGCTCTCAAAATAATAGGCGAAAAAATATTATTATTTTTTTGTATATATATATACATTATGCATGTTATATACAAAAATCATACAAATTTTATACACCTTTTCGACTAACGAATATAAATAATTTTTGGCGCGGGCTAAAAGTGAAAACAATCCAATTTACTTGGCAAAAAAAAGGTCTTACTTTAAAATTCTAATTTTCTAAGAAATGCTTCTTAGAAATTGTAACAATATGTGTTTGACCAAATTATTTGTGCACTTCTATTAGTATTAAAAAAAAAATTGTATTAGCGCAATCTTTTCAAAAAGTGTCAATTTACGAAAAGAGCATATATAGATTTACTTTACACTTAATATTGGCATCAAAGTCCAAACGATTGCTTGTCTTGAAGTTGAATGGGGGAGTTGGGCAGCTTTAACAGTAAAAGAGTAAACACTAATAGCAATATAAAAACATTCGCTTGAGCAATGAACGAGTAGACAATTTTAGCACACTATAAAAGGCATTCCAATTACACTAGTCACAATAATTAGTTTCTATGAGTTCGCTGACCAATCTCAATATTGCTATAGGATAGTGCGTGCTGCGTAGCAATGATAGAATAGTAAGAAACTTCCATTGGCAAAGGAGGAAAAAAAAAGGAAGACAATGAGATTTCATCTCAAGCTGTATGTGCAGACATATGGAGAGAAAAAAGCTAAGGTCAACTTACATAACACTTCTGCTTCTTGCCTACAAAAAATGTAAGACAGCTTATAACCAACATATAGGGGATATTTGCAGTGGTGATCAATGAAAAGATTGACAATACTCCAACAAATAGTTGCTTCCTGCACTCTCTGTCTACCGTCCATTGAAGAAGATATTGCTGCAAACTTGAAGTTTTCTCCGCCGACTCTAGAATAGAGTCAAAAAGAATTTAGATTTTAACTTCACATACTTCTGAAGCTTTTGGCATTGAATGCAAATGGTTCTTTGAGGCACAATTATGATGCAATATAGGTTCAGTGGGCGAGTTCTTTAGACACGACGAAAGACAACTTATACATTTTCTAGCCCATCCATAGCTTCAAAACTCTGTCCTTGCCACCAGATGCTACTTTTTCACCGTCTGGACTCCAGTCAACCGCAAAAACCTTCAAAGTTCAGATAGACAAGTTATTTAACAGTTCTGTGGAAAAGGAAAGATTGAAAATGCCTGTGGCGGAGGCTTACCTCATCAGCATGACCGGGAAGGTCTTGCTTCAACTTTTTTGTCCGGATATCCCAAACCTAAATAGAAAAGACATAATAGTTTCTTAACTATCTCGCATTTGGAAGTTTCTTCGAAGAAAGCTATTTCACTTGACATTTCATGCTCGGCAGAAGTTGTAACCCCACAGAACAGGTATAGGCAATACCTTTGTGCACAGATAACCCAAGATAATTTGTTTTTAATAGGACAAGAACAAAGAGAAATGCAAACCCATACCTTCAAGGTTGAATCTTTGCTCCCACTCAATAGGAGCCTACTGTCGGCTGACCAGCTGTGCAGAACACAAGGATAGTAACTAATGGTTGACTGTTAAAATGGATGGAAGATTGAGTTTTATGGCAAATTCTAACCTTATCTGATATACAGGTCCAACATGGCCTCGAAATGCAGCAACAAATTTTCCTGTGGTGCCATTCCATAATTTGACTGACTTATCAAATGAAGCACTTGCTATCCATTGACCATCCGGAGAAAAATAGACGTGATTGACCAGCTGCAAAAATTGAAATTCATGGCTCGATGCTTAGAACAAAAAAAAGGCCATGTTTACTGTCAAAGCGCGCACACACAAAAAAAACCATCCTTTACAACAGAGAAAGATTGTCAACCTGTTGGTGACCTGTCATGCGAGTTTTGGGGTGCTTGCTTACAGCAGGCTCCCATAGAAACATGGTGAAATCATCTGATCCTGAGACCAATCGCTCAGGGGCATTGCCTCTCATTTTGTTGTACCTTTCAAGCGCTACCTGGAGATGAAACAAGAGCAACGCAGGTACTGTGAGGATGGGAGAAATTACAAATTGGAGCAACAGAATAGCATCAAAGAAATTACCTTTTTCATTTCCTCAGGAGACGAATACTGTTTACTGGTGTGATCAAAAGCCCCACTTCGAAGAACATATTCAGTGCTCAGCGCCAGAGAATTTACCCAATGACCATGACCCTGCATAGCATGAAATGGTAGAAGCATAAATAAGAAACTTCCCTTCTTGTCATAATCTCCGGGACTTCTTACTCCATGTCACAAAACAATAGCCAATAAATCTACATAAGGATTTTTTTCAAGGATGCAAATGGTAGTCTTTTTTTCTTCTCATAAGGTAAATAATTTTTAATAATTACTGGGAATAATAATGTTCGAAATTGAAGCTCACATAAATCCAAATTTTAACAGTATATCACATGTGAACAGATCAAAGCCATAGCTTTTTTGAGACACACGAGGATCAAAATTTATTTGAGCTACTAACATCCTAAAGGTGCAGATTCAATCCTCCCCCTCCCTGTGCCCCCCTCTTCCCTATGCTGCAACACC
>AWOL01S0131191.1:0-28307 GCA_000715115.1 Nicotiana otophora
TAGTTTGTAGGATGCACTGCTCGAACCAAGATTCAATCTAATTTTTTTTATAACGGTAGTGTCCGGAACAGTTTATGCGCAGCTCGACAATTCCATCGGTACCTGCTACCTCCCACCAGCGCAGCTATCGGTAACACCAAAGCTTGGGCATATGGGAAGAAATTACCTGGTGTTTGGATTCATTTGACCACTAGGTCACACCCACGGGTGCTAGATTAAAAGTAATATTTGCAGTCAATAAATCCTAGCATGCTGTTTGTTACTAAGGCCAAATCTCTATCACGTGATTAGCATACTATAGCAGTGAAAATTAGATGAAAATGAGAAGAAAAAGAACCTTTCTTGGCCAGCAGTGTCCCAAATCTGGGCCTTAACGATCTTATCATCGACCCGAATGCTACGGGTAGCGAATTCAACGCCGATAGTGGACTTGGATTCAAGATTGAACTCATTTCGCGAAAATCGAGAAAGCAGATTAGATTTGCCGACACCAGAATCCCCAATTAGGACCAACTTGAACAGGTAATCGTAGTCATCCTCAGCTCTGTACCCACCTGCCATTTATATGTTAATCTCTTAATTGCAGTATAAATATACTTACTGATTATGTGGGTGTACTTAAAAAGAGAGAGAGAGAGTTGAGAGTTCAAGAAAGTTGAAGTTTAAAAAGCTGGAGCTGCAACTCCTACTAAGAAGGTAGCAGGTATTAAAGGGTTCATTTGAGGATTGTGACTTGTGTTAGACACAGGAAAAGGGAGAGTTGAGTTGGGAGTTTTAAGGTTAAAATGCTAAAATCATATGTTTCAATGCAAAGTTGAAAGCTTTTTACAGCAGTGAAAATGGAATATGCTGGTCAATTACACCTTCTCTATATTTTCAAACATATAAATTGCCAAATCTAACAGACTTTCAAAAATTTCAAAACTATTTAATTTTTCAATTATCACCAAATTCTATGCCCAAACGCCTATAAGCTCTTTAACATTGTATGCATTTAAGTTTATCTAATAAAGTGCAAATGTTTCGTTTGTACTACCAAAATATTTAAAAAATTAATTACAATTAAATATGTGGGCACATTGTTAAATGATAACATGCAAATTAAGGTAAGCATAGGCGAATACAAAGATTTTGGGAAGAGGATGCACTATTACGGAGAGGTGAATTCAAAATATAAACTTTACAAATTCAACTGTTAGTATTTTTTCATATTTGTCTATACTCCTCAATATGTCAAACTTGAAAATTATGAAAAGAATACACCAAACAAAGAAAAAAAGTACTTAATTAATACGCAAAAAGTGACAGACATGTCCATATCTTGTGGGTGCGCCAAATTCTAAAAAAAGAAAAAGAAAAGATAGATTCTTATAAGATTTAACTTTTAGTTTCACTTAGAGAGGTTCATTTAATAACTATCGCATCATATGATACTTTGAGCTTGGTTGCACACATATATTTAAGTATTTTTTCAAAAAATACAATATTTTATATAATCTAGGGAGGGAAGTATGAGTTCACGTGACCCTGGGATCCCTAGATACACCCCTATTAAGGACCCGTTTGTCCATGAACCTTTTTTTTTTCTTTTTTTGGAAAATATTTTTAAAAAATGTATTTGTCCATGAAAAGTTGTAAGTTTTTGGAGATTTTTTGAAAATAATTTTTTCAAAAACCAAAATTTTAAATTCCAAATATCATTTTTCAACTTAACTTCAAAAATTACTTTTTGTCAAAAATATCAATATTTATGTCCAAACACCTGCTAAATCAAATTGCTAGAAGCCTACAATTGGTTAAACTACACCAATAATGTATAAAATGTAAATGTTAAAAGTTTAAATTATACAAATAAAAAATTTAAACAATCAAGTTATATAAAAACTAAATTGAGGTAAGTGAATGTGCTAAATGCTGGTAGGTAAACGAATTAACATGTCAAACACCCATTATAATAGTAGGTTAAACCATGAGAACAACAACAACATATTTCTATAAGTGAGGTATGTGAAGAGTAGCGTGTACGCAGATTTTATCCTTACCTTGTGCATGTAGAGAAGTTGTTCTCGATAGACCCTTGGCTCATATAAGCACAGTATCAACAATAAAGAAATGCAACACAAAAAATGAACAAGTCAGGGAAAGGAAACATAAGCAATAGCAGGATATTAACAAACTGAAACAAAAGCAATATCAGGTAATAATATGAATCCAAGAATAAGCCACAACTAGAGTAATACTAAAGCTACCGGTATGTAGGGGAAATACGTTTTCCTACCTACTATCTTTCCACCTTAATTTTTGACCTCCACAACTTTCTATTAAGGTTCATGTCCTCAGTGAGCTGGAGATGTGTCATATCATGCCTAATCACCTCTCCCAATACTTCTTAGGCCTTCCTACCCCTCCTTAGACCCACCATGTGCAACCTCTCATGCCTCCTTATTGGGGCATCTCGACATCTCCTCCTAATATGTCGTACCATCTCAATCTCACTTCCCACAACTTATCCTCCATGGGGGATACCCTCACCTTGTCCCGAATATCTTTATTCTTGATCTTATCTCTCCTAGTGTGCCCATACACCCACCTCAACATCTACATTTTTGCTACTTTCTACTTCTGGATATGAAAATTCTTAACTGACCAACACTCCACCTCATACTATAGTCGGTCTAGTCACCACTCTGTATAACTTACCTTTGAGTCTTGGTGGTACATTCTTATTACACAAGACAGCGGAAGAAAGCTTTTATTCCATCCATCCTTCTCCAATACAGTGTGTGATATCCTCATTAATCTCCCTGTTATCTTGGATTACTAACTCAAGATACTTAAAATTATCCCGCTTGGGAATGACTTGAGTATCAAGCTTCACCTCCATTTTGAAAGTGCAAGAGGGGGGTGAATTGAAATTTATTCTTTCTTTTGCGAGGTAGTCGACTAACTTGCGTTCTAGTCGACTGATATTTTCGAAACTAAGTATAAGAAAGGAAATTACAGTAAGTAAATGATACAAAGTATTTTTATACTAGTTCAGATTCAGAGTGAATCCTACGTCCAGTCCATTTGGGTTGCAAGGGTGACCTCTTTCAAATATGAAGTGACTTAGTACAGATGGGTTGATGCTGTTATACACCAACAACCTTTTGATCACTTTGTTCTTCTCTCTTATGGTTGATACAATGCCTCACCAGTGTTCTTTTCTCCCTATCTCTTCTCTTCTTAGTTACACAAGAAATATATGACAGGCTATATCGTTTGTTTGAAGTAGAACAAAGAGANTGCAGAAAGTAAATGATACATAGTATTTTTTTACTAGTTCGGATTCAGAGTGAATCCTATGTCCAGTACCCTTGGGTTGCAAGGGTGATCTCTTTCAAATATGAAGTGACCTAGTACAGATGGGTTGATGTTGTTATACACCAACAACCTTTTGATCACTTTGTTTTTCTCTCTTATGGTTGATACAATGCCTCACTAGTGTTCTTTTCTCTGTCTCTCTTCTCTTCTTAGTTACACAAGAAATCTATGACAAACTACAGTGCTTGTTTGAAGTAGAGCAAAGAGATTGATTTTAGTTTGATCAAAGTATATGAATCCTTGGCGTCTGCTGTAGAATATATATGGTGAATTAGTTCCCATTCTTCATGACGTGATAGTGAAATGATTGAGCAGCAACCCAAGGGAGTTAATTTTCAAAATCAATCAAGATGATTTCATTCCAGAAATTGAATGGACTTTTTCTTTCGTTTCTTCCTTGATTTCCTTCTCCTTGTGAGCCGTTGGAGAGAAAATTTTTAGAGGATCTTCTATACTGATTGATTGATGACTTCCAAAAATGATTGATTCGAATATCCAGTTTTCATAGAACGTGGGGTTACAACTTGATTCTTGCCTCCTTGATTTGTGCTTCCAGATCTTCGGTTAGAGTCTTTTCCATTCTTATGACATCCTTTGGGATTGGTTTCCTGCAAGTAGAATTAAGTTATTGTCTATCATTAAAATCCAAATCTAACAATCTCCCCCTTTTTTATGATGACAAAAAAACTTAATTCATTTAACTTTCCTATTCTAGTCGGCTCCCTCTCAACTTGGTGTGAGGTAAATTGAGTACTTGGAGTTGACTCCCCATCATTTTGACTTACCCTCATTCAGATGCCAGTAGTTGTCTTTACTCAGTCGATTGAGTCGTATCCTGCAAGTTAGTATAAATGTATTCTACTAGTATAGATGTATTCTACCAGACGACTATATATCCTGCATCCTGCAGAGTTAGTGAAAAATGTATTCTACTTCTCCCCCTTTGGCATCAATCAAAAAGAGGGCTAAGCAGGATTAACTACCAGCATATAAGATTAGCAGACAGTCTAATTACAGTCTTTCACAGAGTATCCAAAAAAAATATGCAAAAGAAAAATTATCCACAGAGACCAAAAGAAATTGTCTAAACAGCCAACATAAATTTAATGACGGAGCAAATAGGTAAAGGTGTTGCCGATAACTTTTTTGAGGCGATCAAAGCTAGCGTTTAAAGTGACGGAGACTCCATCCACTATCATGCACCTCCTTGAAAGCTTTCACTGCCTTTTCTGTTATTTTCAGTACCATAACTCTTAACTTGGACACGTCAGAACCTGTTTCCTTTGCAATTGCATAGACATCTCCAACTGAAGTCTGAGTGGACAGCAGTAGTTCTTTGATAGCAGTCAGCTTGTCATCAAGTGCTATTATCTTTTCAAGCAGCTCTGGATTATTGATGGCAGTCTAAGGAGTATCAACCTTTACCTTGGAACTGAAGGGGATCACTTTTGCTTCAACTTCCTGCTTCTTTACCCAAATACCATCCACTGCGACATATCCCATACTAACAAACGCCCTGTTGTTATAGCACTTAGAAACAGATACATAGAGATAGTTAGAAAGAGGGATATTGAAGACCTCGAGGAGGTGAGTAATGACCATCCTGTAGGGTAGGCTTGAGGGATCTTCAGCACATTCAATCATTAAATTTATTACCCAGGAGGATAGTTTCACCTTGTGTTTGGTAAGAAGACAGTAGACCCAGAAAGGTGTCCTTTTGAGACAGAGTGGAGTAGGAACCAGTTCTGGGGAGAATAGTGTTGGCAACAATGTGGGCAAGAATACGGGTTTCAAAATTGATGTCATTGGGCCCTAACTGATTTGGCAGGGGATCGACAGGGAATCAGCAAGACATTCCTTGGCTTGTTCAAAAGACACTTCAAAATCATCAGGCCAAGAGTTCTTAAACAAAGCAGAGTAACCAAAACTTTTACACTTAAAGAGGGTATCGAAAGTAGAGCATTCTAGAATAATGCGTTGACCTAACACAAGAGACTCAATTTTATCAGATTTCTGAGAGCGGAGATTTGTATAGAACATGCGAACTAAATCTTCATAGACTTTTGGAGAGGTTAGGGCAAAGAAATTTTCCCAACCTTGAAAAGTGAAGAAGTCTTTTACCTTGCAGTTTAGGGCTTTCATTTCTTCCAAATTGATAATCCTTCCATGAACGATTGCCTTCCCTTTGAAGGAGACGAACTTATCTCTATTGGGAGAATCTCAATAGTTTATTTTAGACTCCAGTGCATTGTCCAGGTCGATCTTCACCTTCTTCGGAGTGTACGCTATTGTTCCTTCTTCCATGGGTCGCTTCCCTAGTGCCTTTTCTGTTCGAGCATTATTAGAGATGACCTCTTGAGAAGATGAAAAACCCTCGGAGTGGTTAGAGCCAATAGCGTCTGGTTCTGATGATTGAGAGGGGTTTTTTGCTTTGGACCGGGTACTTTTTCTGGTAGAACTAGATGGATTTCTTGAGGCTTTAGCCATTGGAAAGGATTATTGAAAGAAGTATGTAGAGAACTTTCAAGAGAGAGGCGGACTTATGGAGATGGAGAGAGGAGTGAAGTGACGAGATTGAATCGACATGACTGACGAGGGATAGAAAGGTAAGAGACGTGAATGATTGATTCAGTTTCCATCTCAATAAGCCAAAAAGGCGAAAATAAAAGCTAAAACGGAGGCACATAATTAATGCAACTGACAGTCATAATAAAGTAACACAATAACAAAAGATATTTTTTACCAAAAGCTAATTTGATACACAATCTTTCAAGTAAAACAAAAATAAAGAACAAAAATTAAAACCTTATTTAGAAAAGGTAATAATGCCAAGTAATTCCCTAAGGGTTTTAAACCTATCCTCTAGAAGAGGCTTAGTAAAAATATCAGCTAATTGATTTTTCATGTTAACAAAGGATAATTCAATGTTGCCCTTAAGAACATAGTCTCTAATGAAATGATTCTTGATATCTATATGCTTTGCTCTAGCTAGAATGATGCACAAGGTTTTATGAAAGACATATAGCGCTAGAATTATCACAGAAAATTTTAGCAGGTTTAAACGAAAGATCATAATCAGTTAATTGATGAATCATCCAAAGTAGTTGAGCACAACATTGCCCAATGGCAATGTATTCAGATTCAGTTGTAGACTGTGCAACTGATCTCTGTTTCTTACTGTACCAGGAAATAAGTGATTTCCCAAGCAATTGACATGTTTCACTTGTACTTTTCCTGTCATCTTTATCACCGGCAAGGTCTGTATCTAAAAATCCTTCGAGCTTAAAACTGTTAAGACGTGGATACCACAATCCATGTGAAGTAATTCCAATAAGGCATCTAATAATTCGCTTCACGGCAGTTAAATGTGACTCCTTTGGAGCTGCTTGGAACCTGGCACATCTGCATACACTAAACATTATGTCAGGATGACTCACAGTTAAATAGAGTAGAGATCCTATCATTCCATGATATCTTGATTCATTAACTAATTTTCTTTCTTCATCTTTGTCAAGAGATGTAGCTAGACTCATGGAAGTCCCAATTGCCTTGGCATTGTCCATTCCGAATTTTTAAATTAGCTCATTTTTGTATTTTGTCTCACAAATAAAGATCCCTTCATCTGATTGATGAATTTAGAGTCCAAGGAAGAAAGTTAATTCTCCCATTATGCTCATTTCAAACTCACTTTGCATGAGATGTGAGAATTTCTTGCATAAAACAGGGTTAGCACTTCCAAATATAATATCATCAACATAAATTTGAATAATGAGGTTTCCAGAACATGATATCTTGATAAAGAGAGTAGTGTCAATCTTACCTCTCAAAAATCCATGACTAACCAAAAATAAGCTTAGTCTTTTATACCAAGCTCTAGGTGCTTGCTTTGGCCCATAGAGAGCCTTAATCAACTTAAACACATGATAAGGAAACTGTGAGTTTTCAAAACCGGGAGGTTGTTTAACATAAACCTCCTCATCAATGAAGCCATTTAAAAATGCACTTTTAACATCCATTTGAAAAAGTTTAAAACCTTTAAAAGAAGCATATGCTAATAAAATATGAACTGATTCTAACTGTGCTACCAGAGCGAAGGTTTCATGATAGTCGACTCCTTCTTATTGAGAGTAACCTTGAGCAACTAGCCTTGCTTTATTCCGGATAACTTTAGCTTTTTCATTCAGTTTGTTTCTTAATACCCATTTGGTTCCTATGATTGTTGTATTTGCTGGCTTGGGCGCCAATGTCCAGACTTGATTTTTATCAAATTGATCAAGTTCTTCTTGCATTGCCTGAACCCAACTTGAGTCTTTTAAGGCTTCGTCAACTTTCTTTGGCTCTATTTGAGATATGAGTGCTATGTTGGCCTTTTTATTTAAAGCTCCTCTTGTTTTCATTCCATCAGTTGGATTTCCATTGATGAACTTCTGAGGATATTCAGGTTCGCTTCTCCACTCGTTTGGTAATGTTTCTGTACATTTATTAGTTGACTCATTCTGAGTTGATCGTGCTCATTTATGCTTTCATTAGTCAACTGTGGGATTTCAGTCGTTTTGTCAGTAGTTTCTTCTGAAGTCTTCTATTCACTGTTCTTTGGCTGATTTTGGTTGATCTCATCATCACCTGCAAAATCTCCTTTCTCGGTCATGGAGTTATTATTATAAAAAATAATATGAACTGAATCATCTATACATAGGGTAAACTTATTATAGATTCTAAAAGATCTATTGTTATTCGAGTAGCCCATAAATATACCTTCATCACTCCTTCGATCAAACTTACCAAGATTGTCCTTGCCATTGTTGTAGACAAAACATTTGCTTCCAAAAGGATGAAAGTATCCAATATTGGGTTTCTTATCTTTCTATGATTCGTATGGAGTTTTCTTCAAAATGGGTCAAATCAAACACATGATGAGAATGTGACAAGCTGTGCTAACTGCTTCTGCCCATAAATGATTTAGGAGAGAATGTTCTAGTATCATGGTTATTTCCATATCCTGTAGAGTTCTATTCTTACATTCAACCACTCCATTTTGCTATGGTGACGTTGGTGCTGAGAAATTATGAGTGTATCCTTGATCGTTGCAGAATTCTTCAAAAACTCTACTTTCAAATTCTCATCCATGATCACTTTGAATAGTTGCTATAAGAAGCCCTTTTTCTCGTTCAAATCTTTTACAGAAAATCTCAAAAGTTTCCAATGCTTCATCTTTATGAGATAAGGCATGAGTAGTCGTCAACAATAACGAAAGCATATCGTTTACCTCCAATGCTTGCAGTTCTAGTAGGTCCAAACATATCCATGTGAATCAATTGTAGAGGCTTGAAAATAGACACAATGTCCTTGGTTTTGAAAGAGTTTCTAGTTTGTTTAGCAATTTGACATGCATCACATACATGATTTCTAGAAAAATTGAGCTTAGGAAGACCAATAACTAAGTCATGCTTGGAGAGCTTTTCAATAAGATGCATGCTTGCATGACCGAGTTTTTTATGCCAGAGCCATGGATCATCGGATATGGATGCTAAACAGATATGACTATCTAGATTTTCAATGTCATCAAGAATGTAGACGTTTCCATACCTTTTACCTAGAAGAATAATCTTACCAGCCTCATTTTCAATAGCACATCCAGTTTTCTTGAATTTAACTTCGTACCCTGAATCACATAGTTGGATAATACTTAGAAGATTGTAATTGAGTCCATCCACTAGATATACTTCAGTAATATCGCAATTATTGCTGAATGGAACTGTGCCAATACCAACTATCTTTCCTCTTGAATCATCTCCAAATTTGAAATTTTCTCCATTTATTTTTGTAACTTCTTTGAATAGATTTTTGTCATCCGTCATGTGACTGGAACACGCACTGTCTAAATACCACTTTCCTTTGCAACTCTTTCTGTGGTGTTCCTGCAAAATAAAATTATCACCTTCTTTTAGGTACCCAAGCTTGCTTGGGTCCTTGTTGGTTAGTATTACTTGAATCAGGATTAGTTTTGGGTTTCCAAACCATCCTGAAATATTTGATTTATGAAATCTACAAAAAGAGTATTTATCACCAACTTTGTTACAATAATGACACGCAGGGGTTGATCCAGTTTTCGATCTCCCACTTGTGTTAGTACTTGTGGTCTTAGTTTTAGCCAGTTCTTTTCCAGTTGATTTGTATGTCGCCTGGTTAGATTTGACAGAACTGTGACTGGTGGACTTACGCATGCCATTAAGTTGCATCTGCAAATTCCTGAACTTCATCTTGAAGTACATCTCTTTCGATTTCACAGACTTCAAGTTTAAGTTCCCAGTCCTTCTTTTCTCCATTGAGTCTCCTTAGTTCATTCAATATTTTTTGGGACTCCTTTAAAGTAAGGTCAAGAATATCCTGCAATTCATTACATTTCTCATAGTTATAGGATCTTACCTTGCTTGTTTCACCTCATGCCATGAAATACTTTTCAGTATCTTCTTTGCATTCATCGTCCGATGCATCTTTATTGGTCCAGCAGCCAGAGTATATGTTCATGTTGTTTTCCATAATGGTCATGAAGCACATGTTTGCTATTTTTTCGTGTTCTGAACTGTCTTCATCAGTCCAGATTTTGAAGGATTTGTTTTTATTGATTCCTCTGGAGGCTTTTCTTTTAAGATCTGAGCATTCAGCTTCAACATGCACATACCTTCCACACTCATAACACTTTCCATCATTCTTGTCTTGTTCATTGTATTGCCTGGTTCGCCTGGGTGGCATCCTTTCCCTTCTTGTGTTTCTATATTTTCTCATTAATCCATCCATGTTTCTTGATACCATGGCAATTTCTTCTTCAAGAGCTTCTGATCATCATCAATATCATTTTTAGGTCCTTCAGTTGTAGCTTTAAAGGCAATTATTTTCTTCTTTTCTTCCTAGTTGTTTTCTTGAGATGGGTCTTCTCGAATGCTATAAGATCTCCTTGTAGTTCATCATATGAAAGTTTGTTTAGATCTTGTGATTCGAGTGCGACTACTTTTGTCTGCCAAGTGGTAGGTAGACTCCTTAGAATTTTTCGAACGTGATCACCACTTGAGTAGGGTTTACCAAAGGCTTTTAGATCGCTATTGATTTTGCTGAACCTTGCAAAAATTTCCTCAATGGATTCTCCTTCTTTCATCTGGAAGAGTTCATAATCATGTACCAATATGTTTATTCGAGTTTCTTTCACTTTGCTGGTTCCTTCATAAGTGACTTTCAGTTTGTCCCACATTTCTTTGAATGTTTCACAACTTGAGATGTTCTCGTACTCCTCTCCACTTATAGCATTATAGAGTAAATTCCGTGCCTTAGCATTGACCTGAACAACTGCCATTTTCTCATTTGTGTATTCATCTATATCTTCAGGATCAGTGGGTGGTTGAGCTGATGTTAGTAGTGGATAGTTACCCTTTTTGATAACGCGTCATTCTTTGACATCATAGGATTTTGTATATATTTCCATTCACACTTTCTAGTGAGAAAAAGTGTTTTCCATTGAAATATAGTGGCTTGACTTGTGACGTTCCTTCTTGAAAGAGGGCTCCAACAGTTACTTGATTTGCCATGATCTTATCTCACAAGTTGTTAAGCAAAAAGTCTGAGACTAACTCTGATACCAATTGAAAGTGCAAGAGGGGGGGAGGGGTAAATTTAAATTAATTCTTTCTTTTGTGAGGTAGTCGACTAACTTGCATTCTAGTTGACTGATATTTTCAAAACTAAGTATAAGAAAGGAAATTGCAGAAAGTAAATGACATAGAGTGTTTTTATGCTGGTTCGGATTCAGAGTGAATCGTACGTCCAGTCCCCTTGGGTTGCAAGGGTGATCTCATTCAAATATGAAGTGACCTAGTACATATGGGTTGATGTTGTTATACACCAATAGCCTTTTGATCATTTTGTTTTTCTCTCTTATGGTTGATATAATGCCTCACCGGTGTTCTTTTCTCTCTCTCTCTCTCTATTGTTCTTAGTTACACAAGAAATCTATGACAGACTACAATGCTTGTTTGAAGTAGAACAAAGATATTAATTTTGGTTTGATCAAAGTATATGAATCATTGGCGTCTTCTGTAGAATATATATGGTAAGTTGGTTTGTCATGCCTCGACCTCGGGGAGCGCGACCGGCGCTTAACCGAGATACCCGGGCCGAGCAATCTTGTACAATGCCTTCTACCCATCTCACCCATGAATAAAGAGAAGAATACATTTCATTAATTAGACAGTAAGAGGTCATGTGAGCAACACTAGTTCATTTTCATTAGTTACGTCATTAACAAATCTCCAAAATAATACCTTGTACAACATAGTTAAAGTGGAACAGATGACACGATTATAGTATTTTTAGTTTAACCTTCCCAAGAATAGATACAACCCATACTATGTCTACAGAGCCTCTAACATGAATAAAAGAGTGTTATGACAATGCTGGCAACAAGGCCCCAGCTATACCTCAAAACACTATGTACAAAGGATAAGAGATACAAGACCCCGAAATGAAGTGGGGCTCACCAAGTCAGCTGAGGAGAGGGCGCGCTGCTATCACTAATCAATACCACCTGCTATGGCACCACCTGCATCCATTAAAGATGCAGCTCCCCCGACAAAAGGGACGTTAGTACATATGGAATAGTACTAGTATGTAAAACTAAACACCCTCTCAATAGAACGAGTAATAGTAAACGGAGAATAAAATATGAAATCAATAAGAGACTCAAATAGTAACAAGGTGTCAAGTTAGGGGAAAGGTAAATTTCAAGTAAGTTTCAGTAATTTAAGTTGGGAGATCTTTATCACCGATACACCACCGTGTTTTAGCACGGAGTCTGATCTTAGCCCGACCGGCTAAGCTGTCTCACCCCGAGACATACCCTTATAATACCACCATGTGCGCGACATGGCATCCGATCTCAGCCCGGTCGGCTAACACGTCTCACCACAATGCCTTGTAGGTCAATATCACATCACATCTCGCTAGCAATAATCTCATCCCATTTAAGGGGAAACATAACAACACACCAATCTCATCCCATATAAGGGGAAACAATCTCATCACATTAACACGTGAATTTATCCCTCAATCACTCCTACACCGACACGTATAGTTTCAGGGTTAGGTTGTTCTGACCTACCCTTCCTAGGTGGATAAACGATACTCCCAAGGTATTTATTATTAAAAGAATTTACCACTCAATTCATATTCTTTTACATGCCATTCATTTTATTAGCACCATTGGCCATAACGCAATATCATTCTTAGCACGTTGGTCGCACATCATATTTCATGTTCTCTTCTTTCACTTTCAAATATCATCATGGATAATCAACAATAGGGCCTTTCTAACTAAGACTTTAAACACATATTTGAGCAAGTTAGGGTTTTAGGCACATACGATTTCTTACACAATTGACATGATAGCTTTCATTAGAAACATGCTTTTAAATCACAATGTATTAACACAAAGCCCATGCTTAATCACCTTCTCAAGTAGTAACTCAACATAACAAGAACATTTGGAATAAAATTGAATGCATATATCTTTCGACACAAGGCTTATTCGAAATAATTAATTTATAATGAGAAACACGGGACCTACAAGGATATTGTGGGGTTCAATTCTAAGAGAAGAGTTTAGCCAACATACCTTGCCTTGAACTTTTTAAATTACTACAATGTTCCGGGAATCTTAGCCACTTCGATTTATTTAGAGATATAGCAAAATTGAATACAAATTGGGAAAAAGTTCATAGTTCCAGCTCATTTGAGCATTTTATCAAACACTAAGTGTGCATTAAGGTTTCAAGGTCCTCCTATGGTGACTTCTTTCACCCCACTACCCAAAGTTTACCCAAAAGAGCTCAACAATCTTCCAACTACCCTTGATGGTACATGCATGTAAAATAAACAACTCCCACGCCCAAGAATTGCTTGGCTTATTACCTATTTTCAGTTAAAATCACGAAATTGAGGGCTATGGAATCGAACCTTACCTCTAGGATGAAGACCTAGTGAATTTTTCTTGTAAATTCTTCAACTTTGAGCAAGAATTGATGAGTAATGAGCTTAGAAACTTTACTTCTCACTCTATGGCACTTCCTCTCTCTAGAAATATATATTTTAACCTTCTAAAATGACCCCAAGGCTATTTTATAAGAATGGGGTCGGGTTCAAAAATAAGAAAAAATGAAGCCCGATGCAGATATGCGATCGCATATGCGACGGCAGAATGCTTCTGTGGTTCGCACAATGGGCCGCACAATGGCCCCCGGAACTGGTCACCCCTGCCTCACTCTGCGACTAGTATGCAGTCCGCAGACCTATTCTATGGTCGCATAATGCGCTACAGAATGTTCCTCCGGGATTGTTTTGTGTTGGATCTGCGAGGGGTTATGCGGCTCGCAAAGTGATTATGCGGCTGCATAATGTACCGCATAATGGTCCAAAAGTTTGCCCAGCAAGCTCGTCGCGAAGAATCCCTATAATTGTCAACACATAAGCCTACTTCGGCACCACGAAACCTCGGGTTTAGGTAAATTTTTGCGGGGCCTTACATGGTTCCCATTCTTCACGGCGTGATAGTAAAATGATTGAGCAGCAACCCAAGGGAATTGATTTTCAGAATCAATCAAGATGATTTCATTCCAGAAATAGAATGAACATTTTTTTTCGTTGCTTCCTTGATTTCCTTTTCCTTGTGAGCCATTGAAGAGAATATTTTCAGAGGATCTTCTATACTAATTGATTGATGCCTTCCACAAATGATTGATTTGATTATCTAGTTTCCATAAAATGCATGGTTACAACTTGATTTTTGCCTTCTTGATTTGTGCTTCCAGATCTTCTGTTAGAGTCTTTTGTATTCTCATGACATCCTTTGGGATTGGCTTCCTGCAAGTAGAATTAAGTTATTGTCTATCATTAAAATCTAAATTTAACACATTTTATCCTCATGAGTTACGCCATTGAACTTGCACTCTATATATTCTATTTTAGTCTTGCTCAACTTAATATTTAGATTCCAGAGGCTGTCTCCAAATCTCCAACCTAACGTTAATTTCACTTCGCGTCTCGTTAATCAGCAAGTGGAACTAAGGGAAACATCTCGAAAACTATATACCCGCTCCCTCTCGACTAAGTTTGTAGATCCCATCATTATGTGAAGAACATAAGATGAGTCACCAAAGGAAGATCAAGACCTTTTATTGACAAACTTGGATCTTATAAGCCTAAACACTAATTGATATTTTACCATGTTGATGTCAAGACGAAGATAGTACATACGTTTTTGACATCTATTCCGCATTACTAGACTAAAGAATTACACCATTAACTGGTAGTTAAAGGAAGACAACCATTAAAGGTGATGGACGTGTTCACTTTATTATACAACAAAAGGATTGTTCCTCGATTTACAAACTAAAGCATGAGATCTAATTTATTTCTTACTCGGAGTTACACTATAGAATTTATTTTCTCTGTTCTCTTTTACTAGTCCTTTATTTACTTGGCATGCTCATAATTAAATAATTATTTATTGAGCATTTGTTTTATAAACTGATAAATTCAGCTCAATTTATCAGAAATAGTACGCATGCAAGCAAAAGAGTATCGAAAGGAGAAGGAGAGAATAAGTGGAGATATGCAGAAATGAGATGAAGAAGATGAGTTGGTTTTCTTTCTTATGTCTTCATTACACGTGAGTGGTCCCTTTTTATAAATCATTTAACCTACTCCAACTTACTCCTTATTCCTATTTAGACTTTAGTCTCTCAACTAGTTACAAGTACATCTCACTCTAGTATATACAACAATACTCCCCTTCAAGCTGGGGGTGAAACACATTGAGCATACCAAGCTTGGACAAGAGGAAATGGTGTGGGGATGAACCCAAGCCTTTGGTCATGAAGTCATCCAACTGCAAACTGGTAGAAGTATATTGTGGTGCCAATTGTCCATTCTTGATCTTCTCGTGAACAAAATGGCAATCAATCTTGATGTGTTTAGTGCATTCATAGAATATAGGATTAGCGGCTATTTGCAGAGATGCCTTACTATCACAGTGTAAAGACACTGGCTGCTGAACGTGGACCTACAATTCCTTAAGCAATCCTAAGAACCATGTGATTTCTACAGTTGTTGTTGCTAGACTCCTATACTCAGCTTCAGCTGAGCTTTGATTAACAGTTTGTTACTTTTTTGACTTCCATGAAAGCAAAGAATCTCCTAGCTTGATGACATACCCTGGTACAAATCTCCTAGTATTAGGACAAGAGGACCAGTCTGAATCACAATAAGTAGACAATGTATCTATAGGCCTTGTGCTCAGCAAAATACCAAGACCTGGTGCTGCCTTTACATATCTCACCACTTGTAATGCTGCATCCCAATGAGATTGTTTGGGATGCTGCATGAACTAACTGAGTACCTGGACTGCAAAACTGAGATCTGGTCTGGTGATGGTTAAGTAGAGTAGCTTTCCAATGAGTCCTTGATAGCTCCCTATGTCTTCTAATTCTTCATCCCCATTCACCCCTACATGTTTGTCATATTCAATAGTGGTTAACTTCTAGTTAAGCTCTATTGGGGTGGAGATTTATTTAGCTCCTGCAAGCCCAACTTCTGATATCAACTGAAGGGCATACTTCTTCTGTGTGAGCAGGATCCCTTTCTTTGATCTTAGAACCTTAATACCAAGGAAATATCTTAGCTCCCCTATATCCTTAACTTTAAAGGAATTGTGTAGTGTCTGTTTGGCTTCATCTATCAGTTCTGCATTGCTTCTAGTAATGAGCAAGTCATCCACATACACTAAGATAACAACAATGTCGGAGTTTGTATTCTTAGTGAAGAGTGAATGATCACAAGCACTCTGATGATACCCTATTTCCACCAACGCCTCAGTCAATTTGATGGTCCATTGCCTTGAGGCTTTCTTAAGACCATATGTGATTTAAGTAGTTTGCATACCTTATACTCCCCTTGTTTCTGGAAACCTTGAGGCAGATCCATATAAACATCTTCATAAAGATCCCCCTGCAAAAAAGCATTATTGACATCCATTTGGAACAGATTCCATCCTCTAGAGGCTGATATGCTTATGATTGTTCTCACAGTAACTATCTTAGCTACATGAGAGAAGGTCTCATGATAGTCCAACCCTTCTTGATATGTATAACCCTTTGCTACCAGCCTAGCCTTGTATCTCTCTATTTACAATTTGCCTTATATTTTATCTTAAATACCCATTTGGATCTTATGGCCCTTTTTCCTGCAGGTAGGTCAACAATTTCCCATGTTGCATTTTGTCTTCAAGAGATTTAATATCTTGTGACATTGCTTCTACCCAGGTTTTGTCTTGATAAGCTTCCTTGAAGCTCTTTGGTTCAACTGTTGCTGAGAACACACCCAAATAGGCCTTGTAGTTTGCTGATAGGTGAGAGTAGGACACAGTGTTTGAGATACAATGAGGATGATTCTGAGTGCTAGAGGGTGTAATATAGTCCTTCAACCATATGGAAGGTTTTGAAATCCTGTTAGATTTCCTGACACTAGTTTCATCTGTAGGTACTTGTTCCATATGTGACTGACTTGTGACTGGATTTGTGACGGGTTGCACTCTAACTGATTCTACAGACTGGGGCATAGTAGAAGTATCAGCTGACTCCATTGTGGTATCAACTAGTTCCATTGTCTGAGTGTCTACTACAACTATAGGTTCCATGACTGATGCAGGTGAGAAATGATCATGGTCAGGCTCAATTGGAGTGGTGGAAATGTCTGACTCTTTAGTGGTTGCCTGCTCCTCATAAAGAAGCTTGCACCAGCTGTTCAGGCATAAGTTCATTTGTCACAACAGGAGGTTCATCACATGGAAATAGGTCTTCAGTGATTTGAGTTCCTTCCTTGAAAGGAAACACTTGTTCCCTGAATGACACATCTCTACTAATAAACACTCTTCTGCTATCCAAATCATACAACATGTAACCCTTTTGGGTTTCTGAGTTTCCTATAAGGACTGACTTTCTTGCTCTTGGAGCGAATTTATCACCTTCGGGCAAGTTACTTGCAAAACACAGACAACCACACACCTTTAAGTGTTCTATCTTTGCTGATTTATTATGTAGTACTTCAAATGGACACTTCCCTTGCAGCACTTTTGTGGCAGCTTATTTATCAAATATGTTGTCGTTCTTACACAATCACCCCCGAATCTCATTGGCACTAAGCTTTGCAACATCAGTGCCCTTGAAACTTCTAGGATGTGTCTATGCTTCCTTTCAACTGTGCTATTTTGCTGGGGTATATATGGACAGCTACTCTGATGTATGATTGATAAGTGGGGGGTTTTGACGGCTTATTGGCACCTTTTAGCTTTTGTTTTAGTCTAAAAGCATTGAATTGTGTTTCCGAAACTAATTAAATTGTGCAAAATTATAGAAATGCTAGTAGTTGGACTCCTGAAATGCAATTCGACTCAAAAAGGAGTAATCCGAAGCACAAGACAATAAAGGGCGCAGAAGCACAAATGTGCGGTCCGCAAAAGGAATTCTGCAGCCGCAGAAGAAATTGCGGACCGCAGAATTCCATCTGCAGCCGCAAATCAGGAGGAAGAATTTAACAGACATTTATGCAAAGTGTGTACCGCACATGAATTGTGCGGCCACAAAGCTGGGCTAAGAGTCAAAGATCAGAGAGTATGCAAAAAGACCAATTCCAGGAGCCTCTGTGAATTGCGGACCGCACAAGAATTATGCGGTCACAGAAGAGTGCCTTGTGGCTGCAGTCCTAATTGTGCGGACCGAAAAAGAGTTGCCTTGCGGGTCGCGTCCAGAAATGTGCGGCCGCAGAAGAATGCCTTGCTACCGCATTTCAGAAAAGTGCGGCCACAGAACTCCAGTTCTTGCCAGATGAAGAAATATGCGGACCGCACATGGAATTGTCCGGTCGTAGAACCTTCCGAGGGGCATTTTTGTCTAAGATTTTTAGCCTTGTATAAATAGACGAGTTTCACAAAATTAGGTTATTTTTGAACCTCTGAAGTTGTTGTAGCCGGTTTTCTTTACTACTTTAGGAAGTTTTACATTGCTTTGGTATATTTTCAATAGATTTAATCATTTTAAGCTTTTTTTAGTAAATCCACTAGGTAGTGTGAAGAAGCATGGTGTCTTAGGATGAGTAAGACGATAACATATGTGCATTACATAGATCCTATTATCAACTTTGAGCTTGTGAGGCCCAAAACTGATACTACAATATGATCTAATAAGAATATGAAAAATAAGGACTAAAATATGTATAAAAGTTAGCCTATTACAAACATAGCCATGTACTGCATTGTCACGCATTTTTCTCCATTGTTGCCTGTTCTGTTGTGGTTTTCAAATGTGATGATTTCCTATGTATTTGCATGTGTTGGCTGATTACATGATCTGCATTCACTGATCTTTGCATCTTCAAGATTCCAAATATGGTTATCTGTTCCTGCTGTGCATACTGTCCAGTGCCAAACTTCTGTGATGACCTTGCCTTTTCTCGTCCATAATTCAAGAGTGAACCATGAGTGAAACTGTGATTTTTCTACTCTGTTGTGTTTCTTGTATATCTTACTAGCTGTATGAGATGAGCTTCTTGATGTATCATAATGCATAGCCTCCAAAAATCCAGTTGGAAATTGCTGTCTCGATAATGAATAACTGGACTCTTTATGACTATTTTCAGCTCTTGTTACCTTCATTATAATGCTTGTGCCTTCCCCAGCTTGCCCTCTAGTGGAATGAGTATGAAGTACTAATACCACCACTTGGAAGTTGGGCCAAAGGAAGGGCATAATTACAGTAATGTTTCATGCATCTTTGCACCATTTGCGATCATGTGTGTAGTTGTTCCTTTTGTAAGTACATACGTGTGGATCCAAATGCCGCTGCTGCATATTTCTTGGCAGCCTATTCCTATGTTCCCAATCTAGTGCATTGCTCTTGTATATGCCATGATGAATATTGCCTTTATTTTCAATAGCATTGCTCTCTATTTGAATTGGATCACCCTTATGTATGGATATTGTAGCTTATCACTATTCACAATCTCCCTCCCCTTGACATCAAGCTCCCAAAAACTATGACACTCCAAAGGACATGTGTCAATAGCATAATTTGCAATGTGGTCTGGTAGTTGATTACCCTCTCTGAGTGTGTGTGAAATCTGCAAATTACATCTGCCCATTAATTTCTTTATCTCTTTCACTTCTGTAGCAATTGTCCATGGTATAGCCCACACCCCTTGAATCACATTTTTTCCAACATCGAGTCTGTGTGAAGATCAATCAGTATATAATCATTGTTCACGCAGAACTTTAAAGCTTCCAAAATAGCCTTCACCTCAGCTTCTGTGTTTGTTCCTTCTTGGATTTGTTTGCCACAAGCATAGACTACATTTCCTTCCTCATTTCTCAACACATAACCAATTGAGCTTCTTCCTAAATTGCCCCTAGATACACTATCTGTATTTACTTTTATCCAATCTTGCTCAGGAAGTTCTTATAGAACCTTAGTGTATTTCAACTTAGGTGTATACTGCTCCATCATGGTTATTAAGTGTGGCCATTTGTGTGGGATATTCTGTAGGCTTGGCTTCCTGAATTTCACCAATGACTGAACAATTGTTGAAATATGATATATAACTCTATTGACAGAAACAGGATCCCCATACTTATAGCCATTTCTCCTTTTCCATAATTCCCACACTATGATCGATGGTAGAGGTTGAATAATTGGTTTCAACCTTGGAACTGTCTGCAAAGTCCAGCATCTCACAATTGCTTAATGGAAAGTTAATTCATCCACATTAATACCTGCAGCTGTTAGAAAGTAATTCCACACCTTTCTGGCAGCATACGAAGTGAATAGCAGGTGTGTCATCGTCTCTTCTTATGGCAGCACACAACACCAACATTTGGAAGCCATTAAATAGCCCAACCTTTTGAAGAGATCATCCAATGGCTACTTGTTTTTCCAAACCTTCCACATGAAGAATGAAACTTTGAATGGCAACCCCTTTATCCATATATTCGTATATGAATTACTTGGATCTCTTCTTCTCCTCACATAATCCCAAGCTGACTTAGCACTAAACTCACCTCTTGGTTTCAGTTTCCACATAGGTTTGTCCAACATTCCATCTTGAATTAGCTTCACTTGTTGCTGGATATACTCAGCTAAATTTGCTGGTAATAATTGGTTAAGCATCATTGTATTCCATCTATTTCCCTGCACCACCTCATACACGTTTTGTATGGACTCATCACAGAAAATATCAGGTAGAGTGACAAAGTATAGAGCACCTAGACTTGTCCAATTGTCGAACCAAAACAGTGATGAACCCATTTTTGGTTGCCATGCTATTTGATGCTCTACATTGTCCCTATACTCTAGAATTTTCCTCCACACATACGATCTATTTCGCCAAGGAACAACGATAGCATTCAACTTTTTACAGTATTTTTGACTCATAAAGGAACTCCACAATGAAGGCTTTGTTCTAAAATTCCACTAAAATTTGCAAAATAAAGCTTTAGACACATCGTGTAATGATCTAAAACCTATTCCTCCTTCATCACATGGTAAGCATAGATTATCCCATGACACCCAATGTCCCCTCCTTCCATCAACAGAATTGCTCCAAAAAAATCTTGCCAACATTTTATGTATTCTACTAATTACAAAAGTTGGAGCATTAATAGCAGATAGTAAGTGTATGGGCATACTCTGTAGGACATGAGAGATAAGTATTGCTCGACCCCCTATTGATAAAAGTTTTCCTTTCCACGACTGAATTTTATCTAGGATTTTATTGATTAATCCTTGATAATATTCCAGTTTTCTTCTTACATAGAAAATGGGGCATCATAAATAAGTGAAAGGAAAATCTTGTCTAGATATTCCAGTTACGCACTCGACCTTCCTTATCACTGATTCATCAGTGAGATGATGCAAATATACAGCTGATTTTGATTTGTTAATGAGTTGACCAGAAGCTGCCTCATATGCTGCCAGAACATCCATTATTAAGCGTAATGAAGTTTCATCAGAGGAGAAAAAAATAATCGTATCATCTGCATACGACAAATGATTAATCTTAAGACTCCATTTTGGTAAACCAAAACCATATAAGTATAAATTCTGATGAAGTGAGTTTAATCCTCTCGACAAAGCCTCTGCTACAATGATAAACAAGGCAGGTGATAATGGATCACCCTGCTTAACTCCCCTTGTCGATTTGAAAAAGCCATAAGGTTGTCCATTCAAAAGAACAGAATACCAGTTATTAGATATAGTCCCAAAAACTAAACCAATAAACCTCTCATTAAATCCCATTCTTCTCATAACTTTCGTTAAGAATATCCATGATAGTCGATCATATGCTTTCATCATGTCCAGCTTGATAATTACATTGAGACCTGCCTTGGTTCTCACCCTAGTGTCTGTGACTATCTCCTGCGTAAGCAGGACATTTTCTACAATACTTCGACCTTTGATAAATCTTGCTTGTTCATCTGAGATGATATTGGGAAGCAAACTAACCAACCTTTCATGAATTACTCGAGAGAAAACCTTGTTTATAAAGTTACTAAGACTTATTGGTCACATATTTGAAAAAGTCTGAATGTCCTTCTTCTTAGGTAACAACACTAGGTTAGTATGTGTAATGAACTTAGGTAGTTCCTGTCCAGAAAAGAAGGACTTCACCATTTCAACCACATCAGTTCCAACTATATCCCAGCATATATGAAACAATTGGCCATTGAACCCATCCAGACCTCCAGTACTATCAGCATTGAGTCCAAATACTGCACGTTTTACTTCTTCCTATGTAGGTTCCTTAACTAGTTCCTAGTTCTGCTCTGTGTTGATCATGCAAGGTACATTATTAATTATTCCAAAATTAGTAGGTACCTTATCTTCATGGAATTATTTTTGAAAAACGTTCACTGCTTCCTCTGCCATTCCAGTAGCATCTTCAATCCAGTTTCCTTCACTATTTTGTATTCTTTTCAATTGTAATCACTTCATTTTCCCATTGATATGTGCATGAAAAAATTTGGTATTTATGTCACCTTCATTAAACCGAGTCATGCCAGATTTATGCTTCCAAAACTGCTCCTCCAATGCTAAGTACCTAAACAATTCTGCCTGCACTTTCTGCAATCTTTTCCTATTTTGCAAAGTAGGCCTGAGCTCAAATTGTACTTCATGGACTTTTACCACCTCCTCTAGACTTGAAATCTTTTGGAATATATCACCATATATTTCCCTACTCCATGTTGACAAAGCCTTCTTTAATTTTTTAAGCTTGTGATTGAATAGGATAAAAGGATTAGCATAAAAATCTACTTATCAGATGTCCCTTATCACTGATTTGAAGGATTCATGCTTTGTCCCAAAGGATAGAAATATGAAACTCTTTTTAATCTGGACAGCATCTGGATTACATGTGATTGACAATGGACAGTGATCAGATCCAATTTTTTATAGGTGTTCAACTTCCACTCCTGGCCATAGTTGCTGCATCTCCATATTTGCAAAACATCTATCCAACCTCTTGAAAATGCAGTCTTGTTCAGCTCTTCCATTCCACCTAGGGTAGATACTTCCTTTGAACCCCAAATCTGTCAAGTTACAGGTATTCATACAATGCCTAAAGTTATCTACTTCATTCAATGAGACAGGCATGCCTCCAAACTTCTCATCCTCATCCCATATAAATTGAAATCCCCTCCTACCATCCATGGTATAGTCATGTCACTAGCTAGATAGTACAATGAGTACCACAACTCAGTTCTCTCAATATGATCACACTTAGTATAGATTAGTGTTAGCATGAATTCCTTCTGCTCCTCTATATCAAATAGCTTCAAAGTTAACTGTTGCACAGTATTAATCTCCACATTTACATCATATTTGCCATCTATGAAAGCCCAGATCTTATTAGAAGTGTTCGCAAATGCTTGCTCAAACCCAATTTACCTCCTATATTTATCCAATATTTTTGATTGTTGCATTGGCTCCATTACTCCAATAAATTCAAAATGATATTTCTTGTGCATTGTGATGAGCCTTTCAAAGGCTCTTTGTGTATTAACTAATCTAATATTCCATATTAAAGCATGCATATCTAGTTAATGGATTTAGAAATAGCCCTTCTTGTTTGAACACCTGCTGGCTGCACAGTATTATCCTTTCCTTGCTTCTTTCTGCCTCTACGAGCTGATCTTCCTTTTTCAATCTGTCTAGGTGATAAGTCTCCTTGTCTAGCCACATTTTTGAAGTTCTGGCATGTTGATTCTGCATCCAAGTCTTTCCCTTTTTCTCCAGTATTCTCTTCCAAAATCTTTTGTTGTTGAGGTGCTACAATCTGTGTTTTAACAGGTTTAGGAACCACAGATTTTTCGCTATTTCATTGTTCTTCTGTTCAGTCTTCTTAGCAACTGTAGTGTGGTCTGGCTTCTGCATCAATTCCATCATATCCTATATTGCATCATTACTCATCTTATTCTATTGCTCACCTCCACCTGAATCACTAGGATCAATTGGTTCTTCAGAAGCTGCATTTGAACCATTAGTAGTTTGCTGTAGTTTTGTACTTGAACCTTCAACCCCAGCCTCAACATCAGTTCTATTTGTTTCCTTTTGGATGGTCTGTATATCTTTTTTGCTAGTTTTTCCATTAACACTTATTTCTTCTCCTTGTGGCTCATCTTCAGCTTCCAAAGCAGTATTTGCTTCCTCTTCATATCCTTCTGATAAGTCACCTTCATCTGAGTCATCCTCCTCTTGATCACACCATAATCTCCCCCCTGTGAAATTAATTTTCTTTGTCAAAACTTCTTGTTCAGCAAGTGCATCTGTATCTAATGATTGTAAGGGTACGTCTTGGCAGGATTGATTCACTGTTACATTTTTTGCAGGAAATGCTCGATTAACCCATTGAGTTGTGGTTTCCTTAACGGTGTTATGTCCCTTATCCACCTCAATATTGCCTTCCTTTGTAATATTAGTCTCATTTGCTGCATTATTATCATTTGGAGTATGAGTAAAGCTAGGTGCTACAGGATTCAAACTTCTAGTGTCCTTAGGAGTAGGTTGTGGACTTTTTTGAACAATACTGGCAGTCACAAGAGCTAGTTTCTTATTCACTTGTGCGTCAGTTCCTTTAGTAACACCTGGAGTTACTATCCCAGCTTCTTTTGTTACAGGTACTGGACTTTTTTTAGCTACATTTGCCTCCACTAAAGCTAGCTGATTTGCATCATTAACCTCACCGTCCTCCACTTCCAAAACAGCAAATTTATTGGTCATTTGAACTTGTTTTGATTCTGCATTTTCCACAGCAACAATTACCTTCCCAGTTGCACCATTGCCTTCAATTTGTTTACCTTTATTTTAACCTCTATTGTCTCTAACTTCCTTCGATTGAGGTCCTACATTACCAACCACTTTACCACTGCTAAGTATCATCAAAGGAGCAGTTTGTTTTTCCTTTTCTGCATTCCCTTGTACCACAACTTCATTAGAAGCCTGCCGATCGACAGTTTTGTTCTCTATTAACTCCGGATGAATTCTCCAATATTCAATCATGTCATGCCCTTGTAATTTACACTATTTACAGTACTTTGGCAGATAGTCATATCTAATCATCACCCACTCAGTTCTCACCTCTTTTGTCACTTGATTCTCGATATCCATACGTACCTTCTTAGGTAAGTCGGCTAGTAAATCCACCAACACTTTCACTCTTGCCCAACCCTAGAGTGTAAACCTTGTGGGTGTCTAATTTAATGCTTGTTTATGATTGGGTGTTGATTATTTAGCTTATTTCATGCTTTAATTATAGAATTAATGGTTGAAAACATTAATTTATGGCTATTTAACTTAGTTTCTACTTGAGAAAGAGGGATCTAGTCTAGGATAACTAGGCTAACAAGGAATTGGGTTAATTGAGAGACTGACTAACCCAATTAAAGGGTTCAACCTAGAGATAGTAATAACCCGACTTGAGCTCTTATCAACTGTTTTGGGTGATACCCATTTGGTCTTGAGAAAGCCAAATTGGACAAAACCATTCTCTGACCGAGAGGTATTGAGTGGGTGATTTAGAGTTGAGAGCTATAACACATCCCAATCAACAAAACAAGCATTAGAGTGTTTAGCCCATTAGGCAAATACCTAGGTCATGGTCACTGCCCTAGGCTTTTTATCCATTTGGAAAAATATTAAAAACAATTATCTCTAGTCTTCTTTCTTTATTTTGCAATCATTAGAGTAACATTAGAAATAGAAAACAAATCCTTGTTGTGGAAGTGTAATCTAGATAATCCAATTGCTCAAATTGAAGTATATACCCTTAACTCCCATCTTAGCTCCATGTAGATTAGACCCCGACTCTTAGTTGAGTTTCTATTATTGCATACGACCGTTTCATATCTCTTTTGAGGTGTGCTTTGGATGTGATTAATTTTTGGCGCCATTGCCGGGGAGTTAAAAACGATGTTAGCTATATATTTGGGTGTGTTTTTGGAATATCTTCTTTTCATTCCGTGTTACTAACTTGTTTGAGAAATCGTATGTACAACCATGGCAAACAATGAGCTCAAAAATATTGCTTTGGGGGATGTGGACATCGAGGATGAGCAAGTTGATGAGGTTCCTCTTGAACCTCAAGCCAATAAAAGAGGTCGAGTGCCTCATGACAATGCCCCCGTTCCACCCCCACCTCTACCACGAGCGGCTCCACATTGGGTGTTACCAAATGAAGGATATGCCAGTGTAATAGTCCATCCCCGTATTAGGGCGGGCAACTTTCAAATCACCAATGTGATGCTCACTTTACTAGAGCAACGAGGTTTATTCACTGGTGCTCCAAGTCAAAATGCATACAAACATTTGAAGGGGTTTGTGGATACTTGTTGGGGGAGTAAACAAAAAAATGTCTCCGATGATGCATTGCGGCTAAGGCTTTTTCCCTTCTCTCTACAGGGGAAAGCTTTAGATTGGTTGGAACATTTGTCGAACCATTCCATTCACACTTGAGATGAGTTAGCGGAAAATTTTATTTCTAAGTTCTTTTCTCTGGGGCACATGGCTACACTTCAGGATGAGATTTTGGTATTCAAGCAAGAGCCAAATGAACCACTACACGATATATGGGAATGCTATAGAACAATGGTTAAGGAATTTCCCAACAATGATATGACAGAGAATATGATTCAACAAACGTTCTACCGTGGGATCAACACAACCAACCAATGTGTAGTGAATCAACTTGCCGGTGGGAACTTCATGACTACGCCTTATGCGGAGGCATACGAGATTTTAGATGAAATGGCGGAAGAAGCGGTCAATGAATTTTGAAACTATCAAAGTCACTCATCAAATGAGTGACTTAATGGCTCCTAAGTTGGAGGATGCCGGTTCTTTCACGATTCCTTGTACAATTGGAAGTATCGAGTTTGCTAAATCTCATTGTGATCTTGGGGAAAGTATCAATTTGATGCCCTATTCAGTTGGGAATTAGTCAACCAATACCCACCTCTATGAGATTGCAAATGGCTGATTGTACTATGAAAAGACCTTTGGGAGTGATTGAAGATGTCTTCGTTCGTGTTGATAAATTCATTCTTACTGCGGATTTTATCATTTAGATTGTGAAGTTGATTATGAGGTGCCGATTATTCTTGGAAACCTTTCCTTGCTACGGGGAAGGCTCTTTGTGATGTTGAAACCAGAGAACTCACCTTCCGGGTAGGTGATGAACAAGTGGTTTTCCATGTGTGTAAATTCATGCGGCAACCAAATAGCAACGAGGTTTTCTCTTTTGTGGACTTGGTGACCGAAGTTATAGTTGATGATACAAGTGCCACAATTAATGTTGGTGATATGTTGGAGGTCGTCGTGCTCAACTTTGATGATGACGAGATGGATGACTTCATGGGATGTACGAACTCTTTGCAAAGGATGGGGTCGTACAATCAGAAACTATCTTTGGATCTTGAAAATAGGACAACTCCTCCTACAAAGCCTTCCATTGAAGAGCCTCCTACCTTGGAGTTGAAGCCATTGCCTCCACATATTCGGTATGGATTTCTTGGCCCTCTTATTTGGCTGACGTGCTGGTAAATTCTACATTGGCGGTGCTACAAAAGAGGAAGAAGGATATTGGGTGGGCATTGGCGGATATTAGGGGGATAGGCCCTGCATTTTGCATGCATAAGATCAACTTGGAGGAAGGTGCCAAATCATCTATGAACATCAAAGGAGACACAATGAGGCTATGCAAGAAGTAGTCAAAAAGGAGACTATCAAGTGGTTGGATGCCGGGGTTGTCTACCCCATCTCCAATAGTTCGTGGACTTCTCCGGTTCAATGTGTCCCGAAGAAGGAGAGCATGACGGTGGTCACCAATGACAAGAATGAGTTGATTCCTACAATAACGGTGACCGGTTGGAGAGTGTGTATGGACTATCGCAAGCTCAATAAAGTCACAAGGAATGATCATTTCCCATTTCCTTTCTTAGATCAAATGTGTAATGACTCAACCTATCATTTTAACTTTTAGAATCTCGTTCCTTAAAATAAAATTTCTTGTTTGTGCTTTTAATGATTTATGAGTTACGGGGATGGTTGGTTTGGGATTTGGAAGTGTTTGGGTTGAAATCGGAATACTTGGTTCCTTAAGTTGGCTTTAAAAGGTCGAGTTTGACTTCGGTCAACATTTTGAGAAAACGACCCCGGAATAGAATTTTGACAATTCCAACAGCTTCGTATGGTGATTTTGGACTTAGGAGCGTGTTCGGAATTTTAGTTGGAAGTCTGTAGTTAAATTAGGCTCGAAATGGCTTAAATAGGAATTTAAAGTTTGGAAGTTTGACCGGGGAG
>AWOL01S0131191.1:32066-47498 GCA_000715115.1 Nicotiana otophora
GATAGATGCATCTATGGATCGTGCCGCACATCCCTCGGCAGTGTACACGAAACTCTGGATCGGGCCGTACGAACTCAGCAGAAATCGTGCTTAATAATAATAATTATACGATACTTGGACAGTTTATTGCAGCTTGTAAGCTATTTGATAAATTGAAAATTTGTTGAAACTGAACTGCAGCTTGTAAAGTTATTTGATAAATTGAAAGTTTTATTAAAATTGAAGGATTTAATTAATAGATTGGAAATTGTTGCATTTGAAGGATTTTTATTATTTCTGCTAATTGAATAAATTATTGTTAACTCTTTGAATCATGTTGATTTGAATAATTATAATTTATTCCATTTATTATTGATGACCCTTCGTGAGTGTCAAAGTCGGCCATCTCGTCTCTACCACTTCGAGATTAGGCTCTATATTTACTGGGTATACGTTGTTTACGTACTCATGCTACACTTGCTGCATTTTTTGTGCAGGACCTGAGGCAAATACTAGTGGGGAACCTATCATCTTACACCCACGTTATACAGGGGCATAGTGGTGAGCTGTCTTTCTGAGTCGTTCTGCAGCTACTAGTGTCTCTCTTTGTATTTTTAATTCTGTCTATTTTTATTTCAGAAAGTATTTGGAGTTTTGTATAATCTACTAGATGATCATACACTTGTGACACCAGGTCTTGGCACACACATTGGTAGAATTTGGTGTTTATATTTTTCTTGGATTTAAATTTTATCGATATATGTTTAATTTATTAGTTGGCTTGCCTAGTTATAGTGTTGGGCGTCATCACGACCTATAGGTGAAATTGGGTCGTGACAAAATACTTGATAGATTGGCCGGTTGTGCTTTCTATTGCTTTCTTGATGGGTATTCGGGCTACAACCAAATCCTTATTGCTCCGGAGGATCAAGAAAAAAAAAAATTCACATGTCCCTATGGTACTTTCGCCTTTAAGCGGATGCCATTTGGTTTGTCCAATGCACCGATGACTTTTCAAAGGTGTATGATGGCTATCTTCACGAACATGGTGGAGGACTACCTTGATGTTTTCATGGATGACTTCTCGGTGGTTGGAGATTCTTTTGATGATTGTCTTGCAAATTTAGATAAAGTGTTGGCAAGATGTGAAGAAACAAATTTGTTTCTCAACACAAAATCTCAAAGAATGGAATTGAAGTTGACAAGGCAAAGATAGAGGTGATTTATAAACTTCCACCTCCATCTTCGGTGAAGGATGTGCGAAGTTTCTTAGGCCACGCTGGGTTTTACCGGCGTTTCGTCAAAGATTTCTCTAAGGTGGTGAACCTGTTTTGCAAACTTCTTGAGAAGTATGCTAAGTTCAACTTCAATGATGATTGCATAAGAGCTTTTGAATTGTTAAAGTTCAAGTTGACAACTACTCCCATCAGCACCGCTCCAAATCGGAGTGTCCCTTTTGAACTCATGTGTGATACAAGTGACGTAGCAGTTGGGGCTGTCTTGGGGAAAAGCATCAACGAGATTTTTCACCCGGTCTACTATGCTAGTAAGACCATGAATAATGCCCAAGTCAACTACACCGTTACGGATAAAGAGCTCCTGGCAATTGTGTTTGCAATTGAGAAGTTTCGCTCATACTTGATGGGTGCAAAGGTCATTGTCCACACGGATCACACGACACTTCATTATCTTATGAGTAAGAAAGATTCCAAAGCTCGGTTGATGAGATAGGTGCTTTTGTTACAAGAGTTTGATATTGACATCTAAGATAGAAAAGAGAGTGAAAACCAAGTGGCGAACCACTTGTCTTGTTTGGAGGAGGAGGGGAGGCCGCATGATAGCCTTGAAATCAATGACTCCTTCTTCGATGAACAACTCTTGGCTATTTCAATGAAAGATGTGCCATGGTTCGCGGATCTAGCAAATTTTCTTGTGTGTGGAATCATCTCGGATGAGTTCTCTTCAAACCAAAGGAAGAAGCTCAAACGGGATTGTCAAGATTATTATTGGGATGAACCATACCTTTTCCGTATTTGTATGGATGGGGTAATTAGAATATGTGTACCGGAAGAAGATCAAGGTGAAATTCTTAGATCTTGTCATTCTTCACCATATGGTGGTCACCATGGTGGAGCAAGAACGGCCATCAAAGTGCTAAGTTGCGGTTTCTATTGACCCACTCTTTATAAGGATGCTAATGAACTACTGAAAAGATCTGATGAATGTCAACGGGCCGGTGGAATCTCAAAGAAAAATGAAATGCCTATCACCACCATTTTGGAGATTGATATTTTTAACGTGTGGGGTATTGACTTCTTTGGTCCTTTTGTGAGCTCTTGTGGAAACACCTACATTTTGATCGCGTTTGATTATATGTCCAAATAGGTTGAGGCCGTTGCTCTACCCAACAATGAGGCGAGAAGTGTGGGGGCGTTCTTGAAGAAAAATATTTTCACAAGGTTTGGTACTCCGCGGGCAATTATAAGCGATGAGGGGTCATATTTTTGCAACAAGGATTTCGACACTTTACTTACAAGTATGGTGTTACTCATAAAATCAAGACTCCCTATCATCCACAAGCTAGCGGTCAAGTGAAACTCTCCAACCGGGAGATAAAGAGTATTTTGTCCAAAACAGTGAATTCTAACCGGACGGATTGGTCCAAGAAGCTTGACGATGCATTATGGGCTTATCGGACGACTTACGAAACACCTATCAGAATGTCGCCATACCAGTTGGTGTTCGGAAAATCTTGTCATATTCCGGTGGAACTTGAGCACAAACACATGTGGGCTCTAAAGAAGTTGAATCTTGATTGGGATATAGCCGCTAACTTGAGGGTTGCACATTTGAATGAGTTGGATGAGTTCTGGTACCATACTTATGCAAGTTCGTCCTTGTACAAAGAAAAGATGAAATATCTTCATGACAAATACATTTGGAACAAAGAGTTCAAGGTAGGCGATCTCGTATTGTTGTTCAACTCGAGGTTGAGGATGTTTCCCGGGAAGTTAAAGTCTAAATGGAGTGATCCTTTTGAAATTGTGGGTGTGACACCTTTTGGTGGATTAGACTTGAAGAACAAAAATAATGACGTATTTTGAGTCAATGGTCACCTGGTGAAGAACTATTTGGGAAAAGTTGGAGATAGCCACGTCGTGGAGGTCATTCATTTCAATTGATGGTATTCTGCGTCGTGTCGCGACGTTAAATCAGGAGCTTCTTGGGAGGCAACCCATGTTTTTTTACTTTTTTTCCTTTGTAGTTAGCTGTTATTTTTGTGCTAACTCGATTTGAAATGTGCTACAGGGATGAGCGTGACTTACAGAAATTGTGGACAGAAATCTGGCTAAGTGCTGCAAACATTGCGGACCATAGTTGAATTGTGTGAACCGCACATTTATAGTTGCTACAGTGAAAGTGCACTGCGATCGCATAATTATCTTACGGACAGCACAAATGAAGGGTTAAAATTGCAAGCTCTCTGAAGTTAGTCCGTCAGAAAAATGGTCAATGTGCGACCGCAAGAGGAATTTGGTGGCCGCAATAAGAAATTTGTGGTCACACACAAAATTGTGCGGACCGCAGCTGAAGAACCAAATATGCAGCCCAAGTAACAGAGTGTGGACCTCACATGAAAATGTGCAGCCGCACTCGACCTTTCCCCTCTTTTATGAATCATTAGTACAAATACAAGGGCAGGGGCAAGGGTTACAGTTTTCCCTCTCTGAGCACAAAACTTGCACTATATTGAAAATTCTTGGTGAATCATCTTCCCACACGCCCAACAATTGTGATCCCTCATTTCTTACACGCATTCACATCTGGTATGCTTAAATTCCTTGTTAAAATTTTGCATTTTTTGTTTAATTTATAGCTTTTTAATTATTTTTAGGCCATTTGTTAGTAGAACTCAATTGTGCATTCATATGGGGGTAAATCTGTAGTGGGTTAACTAATTACATGCTTATTAGGGACAAAGTCAATGTATTTTCATGCCTTTATGTTGTTACCATGTGAAACTTTGCACAAAAACTTACAAAACCTAGATTGAAATATTGTACTGTTCATAGTGTTTTGAATTCAGCGGTCACACCTTAAATTGTGCGGTTCGCAGAAGTTAATTCTAGGTCATCTTTAGTAAAGAATGGGTCTGCGGCCGCAAGGTAAAATGTGCGAACTGCGAAATTTCTATTGCGGCCGCAGAACAACACTTTTACTGTCATCAGAGAATCTACAAAATTGTGACTCAAATTTGCGGCCGCAGGGTAAAATGTACGGACCACAGATATCCTGTTGCGGCCGCACAATATTTTGGGTTTCTGAGTTGCGGCCGCTAGTAAAGTTTTGCGGACCGCACTCCACTCTTTGCGGCCGCAAAGAAGAATTGTGCGGTCTGTAAGGCCTCATCTGTGGCTGCAAGAAAATTGTGCAAACCGCAGACCCTTATCCAGCAAGCATGTTTCAACTGTGAACCTCACTGTGTTTTGATCGCATCCAAATACACACCTCAAAAAGTCGTTTGCACTTATAGAAACCCAACTAAGAGTCGGGGTCGAATCCACATAGAGCTAAGATGGGAGTTAGGGGTATATATTTCAATGCGCGTGATTGAGCTATCTAGATTGCACTTCCACCAAAAGTTTGGTTTTCTATTTCTAATTTTACTCTATTGATTGCAAAATAAAGTAAGAAGACTAGAGATAATTATTTTTGATTTTTTTTCAAATTATACAAATCCTAGGGTTGTGACCATTACCTTGGTGTTTGCCTAATAGGATAAAGACTTTAACTCTTGTTCTATTGACTGGGATGTATTATAGTTATCAACTCTAAGTTACCCACTTAATACCTCTCGGTCAGAGAGTGGTTTAGCCCAATTTGGCTTTCTCAAGACCAAATGGGTATCACACAAAATAGTTGATAAAAGCTCAAGTCGGGTTATTATTATCTCTAGGTTGAACCCTTTAATTGGGTAAATCAATCTCTCAATTGACTTAATTCCTTGTTAGCCAAGTTATCTTAGACTAGGTCTCTCTTTCTCAAGTAGAGACTAAGTCAAATAGGCATGAACTAATGTTTGCAATCATTAATTCCACAAACTAAAGCATGAACTAAGCTAAATAATAAACACTCAATCATAAACAAGCACTAAATTAGATACCCATAAGGTTTACACTCTAGGGTTGGGTCACAACCCTATTAAAAATCTAGCTACTCATACTTGGGTCTGAAGAAAATAGAGAAGAAAGACTAATTAAACTCATAATTAAAGATTAAAATGGCTAAATCTATTGTAAAATACACCAAAGCAAAGTAAACTTCCAAAAATGGCAAAGAAAAGTGGCTACAGTAATTGCTGATGTTCAAAACTTGACCTAATTTTGTGAAACTCGTCTATTTATATAAGGCTAAAAATTTTGGACAAAAATACCTTTTGGTAGGTTTTGCGGCTGCACAATTCCATGTGCGGTCCGCAGATTTCTTCATCTAACAGGAGCTGGAGTTCTGCGGTCGCACAATTCTGAACTGCGACCACGAAGCAAATTTTCTACAGTCCGCAGATTTAGAACTGCGGTCTGCAATGTTAAGGTTACGGCCGCAAGGCAATCTTCTGCGTCCGCACAAATATTGTGTGGTCCGTAATGTACTGAGGTTATGGACTTGGTAATTTTCATATTCTCTGATCTTGACTCCTAGCCTAGCTTTGTGGCCACACAATTCATGTGCACTCCGCAATTTGCACAATTGTCTGTAGATTTTCCCTTCTTTGGTTGGCCACAGATGGAATTCTACGGTCCGTAATTTCTTCTGCGAACCGCACACTTTGTGCTTCTATGCCTTTTATTACCTTATGCTTATACTACTCCTTTTTGAGTCGAATTTAATCTCGGGAGCCCAACTTTCAGCATTCCTGCAATTTTGCATAATTTCATTAGTTCCGGGAACACAATTCAATGCTTTTTAGACTAAAATAAAAGTTAAAAGGCACTAATAAGTAGTCAAAATTTTCACTTATCAACTCCCCCAAACTTAAGTCTTTGTTTATCCTCAAGCAAACAATTTAGTTTCCACCTCCAAAAGTCAAGGGTCATTTCAGCGAATTGAAGGTGAGCCATCCACACATCAGTTGGGACCAACAATTACCATACTACTTATGTATTATCAACAAGGTGACAAGTTAATCATTTGTGCACATATAGTTCTAGAGTGACATTTGAGCATCAAAAGTTGACTTTACTCATCAAGGACTCTTTCTCTATCATGTAGGTCATGGTGGATTCAAAACTCTTCCTCTTCTACTTTCCGGTTGCCTGGCACACTTAAGAATTTTAGCACTCAATCCAAAGATTTATGAAAGGTTCACTCATCTCTCTTAAGAGAATATCGCAAGTACAGCTTCAAGTACCATAGGCTTTCCCCACATCTAGATTGCCACTAATGTAAGCTCACTCGGCTCGAGATCAAATAGGACTTCTTTCGGGATGTAATGAAGGCTTTTTGAATTAGGGTTGGATACAATATGATTGAGTGGTTACACCTTTCCTTAAGCACTCCATTTTTTTATTCTCGGCTCACAGTTTGCCAATTCTTTGAGGCACTTTTTTTCCTTGGGGAACTAGAGAGATTTAGCATCACTCTTTCTTGATCATTACATTCATTTTCTCCCTCTTTTATTTCTCCATGTTTGGGATCATTACCCCTTTTTGAATCCCTTCAAACCTTCCACTTATTCACTTTTTGCATTTTTATTTTTATTTTTTTCTTTTCTTGCCTTTCCTTCTCATCATTTCTTTTCTCTTTTTCTGCCTTGATACCTTTTTCAATTTCCTCGTCTATCCCCCAAACTTACATTTTTAGCCAATTATTTCACAAGAGTGTTAAGAAAATCTCGGGTGCCAAGAGAGGATCACGACAAAATGGGTCAAGGCTTGTAACATAGTTATCAAATGAGAAAGGCTAGAGGCTCAAATGGGTTGACTAGGGATAACAACATTGGTAGGCCTGGTCCAAGGAAAGCCTACAATCACTTCTCAAGCCAAGCAAAACTTAGGATTTTGCCTTGAAACACATTCGGGGTAAGTTCTAGACCTTTCGCATGGATACTTGAACTAGCAACAAAGTATCTCACCCCTCACACAAATAGATTATTAAAAAGGATAGAGTCGAGGGCCCACAACGACCACATTCAAGATTGAAAATCATATGGTTCAATTAAACCACTCTATGGTTGCCAAAGTCAACACAAGAATCACAAAGTCACTAACTAGAGCTATTTCTTTCAAAAACCTTGTTTCTAACCATAAGCACGTAGTTAAGTGTATTGGTACCAAATGAAGCATGTTTGACTCTTCGAGCATGATTAATTAGGTATTTTTATTTATTAATACTACTATTATTACCTAAACATCAAAACCGGACTCATTCCCTTAAGAAGGTTGTCACGTCATCCATCGTTGGGACGAATCACCCGGTTCACACAAAAACTACCTTTGGAAAGAACCGTGGCATTAAGAAAACCAAAGGCTTACTATCTACTACAACATAAACAGAAGCTACTAAAACAAACAAAGAAGCTACTAACTCAAACTAAGAACTAATAACATAACAAAAAATAAGAAGCTAATAAACAAAAACTATTAAATATACATAATGAGAGAAAAAGAGAGAATATCTACAGAATTAGAAAGAAAGAACATAATATCAAGTTATTACATGCCAATTGTCTCAGAATGTACCAAATATCATCAAAATACACTCCACCCCCTGAATAAAAATAAGCATTATCCCCAATGCTTAACAAAATAGGAGTAAAAGAGGGAAAAGAGTAAAGAAAACTCCCTATGGCTCCTTGGACATCTCTATGTCCTCAGCAATGTCATCGCTCTCAGTCTCATCTAACTGGATTTCATCATCCTTAGCTCTGGGTATGACTGGGTTAGTGAAAATCTGGTGCACTGCCTCGGTAGTGTCGCCAATAGAGTCTGGATCCTCAGAGTGGCCAGATGGTGTTACCGGTGCTGATAATGCTGCAGGATCTGGGCCTAAAGGGTGTGGGTCACTCAGAATGTCAAAATGGATATCTCCAGCCGCAGCAAGCTTGGTCACCTGCCTTCAGAGCTTGTCCACTGACTTCTTACTGGCCTGGGACTTTCTCATCTTCTTTATTTATTTGCCCAGCTCTTCGATCATTGACCCGTGTTGTATCAAGGTAGCCATGATGGTGTTTTGGTTCTCTCGGAGCTTCTTCAATGTCTCCTCAACTATCGGAGGAATCTGAGGTGCCTGAACTAAAGACTGTGCTGCAACAGTACTCGCTTGGTCAGACAACTTTACAGTGGCTGTCTGTATCTAGTTGTTGAGGCTCGCCAATGTCTGGGAGACTTGCAGCACAGAAAGTGGAGCAGTAGGCATGGGCACCGACTTCAAAGCCAAAGTGGAGACTGTGTTAGGAGCTGCATAAGGGGTTGTGGATGATGATGTAGGCATAACTGCGGCACTAGAGGAAGGCTCAGCCGAAGTTGATGGAACATCAACTGCCTTCGCAATTACCGTCGCTGGCTCATTAGTCTGGCATGTGGTGGTAGACGGCTGACCTTTTCTCTTGGGGTTGCTCGCATCCATCAGTAAGTACCATGAGAAAGGCTTCTTCGGCCGCACCTTTGTATCATAATCCCTCGGCTCTACCCTCGCATCCGTGAGATACTCGGTAATAGTGTTGGGATACGGGTAGGACGAGTCATCCTACCGAGCAATGACTGAGATGTTGGATGACATCACGGTACCCATATTGATAGGGTACCCGGCCATGATCGAAGCAACTAGAGCTGCTCGAGGTATTGGGAGATAGGTCTCATTCTAGCTCGGGTCCAGTCTGTTGCAGACAAAGGTTTGCCACCCCTTTACCTCAAAGCTCAAAGTGCTCCTGTGAATAGGAACCCCTACTTTGATCCATGGCGGTGGTGGCCCAGGAGCTGCTAGAATATCTGCTAACCAAGGTCGAGCCTCATCTCCCATTGCATACTTCTCTAAATATTACGTCGGCTCAAGAACTTCGAAACTCAAGTACGTGTTGAGAGTAGCTTGATCAAATCTCACTTTAAGGTTACGCACTTTGGTTACCTTTTTCCCCTTCTTGATATGCGCCACATTGACATAGAAGTCTCGGACAAGATGTTCCTTGGAATCCACCACACTCTAGGTGAACCACATCCAACCCTTGCGTTCCTTGAACTATCTTAGCACTGCTGGGTTATATGTCTCCAAATCCTTCAACTGAAATTGCCTCTCAAGAGTAAGCAACCTCGCTGGCCACCATTGACGGAAGCTGGTGAAGGCGGCCAAACTGACAAACCGGTCCTCCCAAACCTCTTTCTTTTTCGTCCTTTCAAGGACGGTAACTGTAGCATCTCCCCCTCTACCATCATCGGGTCTCTAGTGCCTCAGGGACAGGTGTAGTAAATGGCTCAGAAGCCTGACTAGCACTTTTCAAACCTTCGGACGTGTTGTGTGATGATGACGGCTCGTCCCTCAGTTGAACTTTCCCTGACGGCCTGGACTGTACTGCTGGTTATTCTTGAATAGAGGTTGATTTTCCCTCTGATACGTCCCTAGACTGGGCGTATGAACTCATCTCGGAGAGATCTGTACCTCTCCCTCTCCCAGTTGTTGTCTTTTTTCTGATTTCATGTTGTTGGGCACTAGGTAAGGGTCTCTTGCCTCGTCCCTGAGAAGGTTCACTCCTTCCTTTCGAAGTGTCGCCTCTGCCTTTAGATCAAACCATTTTCTGTATCAAGTAAAGGCAATTGTTAGTGACAATTCAAGTTCAGACATACAATGAGATATGTAAGGACACACCAGAATATACAGTGAGGAACATAGTTGAAACATGCTTGCAGGATAAGGATATGCGGTCCGCACATTTTTCCTTGCGGCCACAAATTGGGCCTTACGGACCGCACAATTCTCTCTTGCAGCCGCAAATGTGAAGTGCGGTCCGCACATTTTTCATTGCAGCCGCCACTTGTAAACCAGAAATATGCCAACTCTCTAATGACAGAGAATTGAATGATGTGCGGCCGCAACCTGATTTCTGCGGTTCGCACATTTTGTCTTGCGGCTGCACATTGAATCACAAATATGTACACTCCTCTACAGATAGCGAAATATTTGTTTTGTGGCCGCAATGGAAACTCTGCGGTCCGCACAATTTTCCTTGCGGCCGCAGACCCAATTGTTACTTAAGTTTCCCTAGACTCAACATATGCGGACCGCACAAATTTCTTGCAACCGCAAAATTCAAACAATTACGAATATGCCAGTATGATTAGCTAGGTTTTGCAATTGTTTGAGCAATGTTTGACATGGAAACTACATAAAATCATGAAAACATGTTTTGCCCAGTCCCCAATAAGCAAGTATTAAATAACCCAGTAAATATTTACCCCCACATGGTTGAACAGTTGAATTCAACTGACAAATGGCCTAAAGTTTGACTAAAAATCTAAAAATTAACAAGATTGTGAAGCATACCAAATGAATGAGTGTGATGATTGATTGATCAAAGATGTTGTATGAATGCACAGGTACACTCAGCAAGAAACATCAAAAGAGTATGTGATTTTTGCTCAGAGAGGGAAAAGGGTAACAGTAACCCTAGCCCTCTATTTATACTTATCGACTCTCTAAGGGAAAAAAGAGCGAAGGCAGCCGCAGAATTTCAATTGCAGACCGCATTCTGTTACCTGGTGAGCTTAAACATCATTTTGTCTGCGGTTCGCAGTTTTTTGTGTTACGACCGCAAATCCCTTATTGCGGACCGCAGATTTTGTGTTGCGGCCGCAGATCAACCATTTTTCTGACAGACTAACCTTAGAGAGCTATCGTTTTCCATTTTCAATTTGTGCGGTCCGCGAGTTAATTGTGCGGCCGCAGAGCACCTTTGCTGCAGCAACCATAATTGTGCGGTCCGCACAATGCAACTGCGATCCGCAATTCTTTCAACACTTCACCATATTTCTATCCATAATTCCTAAGGCACACCCATCCCTGTAGCACACTTCATATCAAGTTAGTACAAAAATAACACCTAGCTACAAAAAGAATAAAAGAAAAGAAAAAGAAACATGGGTTGCCTCCCAAGGAGCGCCTGATTTAACATCGCGGCACGATGCAAAATACCATCAACTGAAATGAATGACCGGCATGACGTGGCCATCTCCAACTTTTCCCAAATAGTGCTTCACCGGGTGTCCATTGACTCGGAATACCTCATGAAATTTGTTCTTCAAGTCCAATGCACCAAAAGGTGTCACACCCATAATTTCAAAAGGACCACTCCATTTAGACTTTAACATTCCGGAAAACATCCTCAACCTCGAGTTGAACAACAATACGAGATCGCCTACCTTGAACTCTTTGTTCCAAATATATTTGTCATGAAGATATTTCATCTTTTTTTTTGTACAAGGACGAACTTGCATAAGCATGATACAGTAACTCATCCAATTTCTTCAAATGTGCGACCCTCAAGTTAGCGGCTACATCCAAATCAAGATTCAACTTCTTTAGATCCCACATGGCTTTGTGCTCAAGTTCCACCGGAATATGACAAGCTTTGTCGAACACCAATCGGCATGGCGACATTCCGATAGGTGTTTCTTGGACAAATCCGTCCGGTTAACATTCACTGTTTTGGACAAAATACTCTTTATCTCTCGATTGGAGACTTCCACTTTGACCGCTAGCTTGTGGATGATAGGGAGTCGTAACTTTATGAGTAATACCATACTTGCTAAATAAAGTGTCAAAAGCCTTGTTGCAAAAATGCGACCCCCCCATCGCTTATGATAGCTGCGGAGTACCAAAGCTTGTGAAAATATTCTTCTTCAAGAATGCCACCACACTTCTCGCCTCATTGTTGGATAGAGCAACGGCCTCAACCCATTTAGACACATAATCAACTGCGACCAAGATGTAGGTGTTTCCACAAGAACTCACAAAAGGACCTATGAAGTCAATACCCCACACATCAAAGATATCAATATCCAAAATGGTAGTGAAAGGCATTTCATTTTTCTTCGAGATTCCACCGGCCCGTTGACATTCATCACATATTTTGACTACATCACTTGAACCCTTGTAAAGAGTGGGCCAATAGAAACCATAACTTAACACTTTGGCCGTCATTCTTTCTCCACCATGGTGACCACCATATGGTGAAGAATGACAGGCCCCAAGAATTTTACCTTGCTCCTCTTCCGGTACACATCTTCTAATCACCCCATCCGTGCAAATCCGGAAAAGGTATGGTTCATCCCAATAATAATCTTGATAATCCCGTTTCAGCTTCTTCCTTTGGTTTGAAGAGAACTCATCCGGGATCATTCTACACACAAGGAAATTTGCTAGATCCGCGAACCATGGCACCTCCTTAATTAAAATAGCCAAAATTTTCTCATCGAGGAAGGAGTCATTGATTTCAAGGCCATCATGCGGCCTCCCCTCCTCCTCCAAACGAGACAAGTGGTTCGCCACTTGATTTTCACTCCCTTTTCTATCTTGGATATCAATATCAAACTCTTGCAACAACAGCACCCATCTCATCAACCGATCTTTGGAATCTTTCTTTCTCATAAGATAATGAAGTGCCACATGATCTGTGTGGATAATAACTTTCGCACCCATCAAATACGGGCGGAACTTCTCAATTGCAAACACAATGTCAAGGAGCTCTTTCTCCGTAATGGTATAGTTGATTTGGGTGCCATTCATGGTCTTACTAGCATAGTAGAACGGATTAAAAATCTTGTTGATGGGTTTTCCCAAAACAGCCCCAACCGCTACGTCACTAGCATCACACATGAGTTCAAAAGGGACACTCTAATTTGGAGCGGTGATGATGGGAGTGGTTGTAAACTTGAACTTTAACAATTCAAAGGCTCTCACATGAAATTAAACTTAGCATCTTTCTCAAGAATCTTGGACAACGGGTTCACCATCTTAGAGAAATCTTTGATGAAACGCCGGTAAAACACCACGTGGCCTAAGAAACGCCGCACACCTTTCACCGAAGTTGGAGGTGGAAGTTTAGAAATCACCTCAATATTTTTCTTGTCAACTTCAATTCCATTCTTTGACATCTTGTGGCCAAGGACAATGCCTTCCTCGACCATGAAATGACACTTCTCCCAATTGAGCACCAAATTCGTTTCTTCACATCTTGCCAATACTTTATCTAAATTTGCAAGACAGTCATCAAAGGAATCCCCAACCACCGAGAAGTTATCCATAAAAACTTCAAGGTAATCCGCCACTATGTCCGTGAAGATAGCCATCATACACCTTTGAAAAGTTATCGGTGCATTACACAGACCAAATGGCATCCGCTTGAAGGCGAAAGTACCATAGGGATATGTAAAGGTTGTTTTCTCTTGATCCTCTGGAGCAATAAGGATTTGATTGTAGCCCGAATACCCATCAAGAAAGCAATATAAAGTACGGCCAGCCAACTTATCAAGCATTTGATCTAGGAAGGGAAGTGGAAAATGGTCTTTCCTTGTGACTTTGTTAAGTTTGCGATAGTCCATACACACTCTCCAACCGGTCACCGTTCTTGTAGGAATCAACTCATTCTTGTCATTGGTGACCACCGTCATGCCCCCCTTCTTTGGGACACATTGAAGCGGAGAAGTCCGCGAACTATCAGAAATGGGGTAAACAACCTCGGCATCCAACCACTTGATAATCTCCTTTTTGACAACTTCTTGCATAGCCTCATTGAGTCTCCTTTGATGTTCAATAGATGGTTTGGTGCCTTCCTCCAAGTTGATCTCATGCATGAAAAATGCGGGGCTTATCCCCCGAATATCCGCCAATGTCCACCCAATAGCCTTCTTCCTCTTATGTAGCGCTGCCAATGTAGAATCTATATACATGTTAGTCAAATAAGAGAAAACAATAGCCGGTAAAGTAGAATAAGGAATAAGAAATTCATACCGAAGATGTAGAGGCAATGGCTTCAACTCCAAGGTAGGAGGCTCTTCAATGGAAGGCTTTGTAGAAAGAGTTTTCCTATTTTTAAGATCCAAGGATAGTTTCCAGGGTACAAATTGTACGACCCCATTCCTTGCAAAGAGTTCACACGTTCCACGAAGTCATCTATCTCGTCATCATCAAAGTTGAGCAAGAAGGCCTCCAACATATCACCAACATTGATTGTGTCACTTTTATCATCAACAATAATATCGGTCACCAGGTCCACAAAAGAACACACCTCATTTCTATTTGGTTGCCGCATGGATTTACACACATGGAAAACCACTTTTTCATCACCCACCTGAAAGGTGAGTTCTACGTATTCAACATCCCAAAGATCCTTCCCGTAGCAAGGAAAGATCTTCCAAGAATAATCGGCACCTCATAATCTACTTCACAATATATAATGACAAAATTCGCCGGAAGAATGAATTTATCAACACGAACCAAGACATCTTCAATCTCTCCCAAAAGTTTCTTCATGGTACGATCGGCCATTTGCAATCTCATAGAGGTGGGGTCTCAGTTGCCCAATTCCAAAAGTCTTGAAAATCGAATAGGGCATCAAATTGATACTTTCCCCAAAATCACAAAGAGCTTTAGCAAACTCGTCACTTCCAATTGTACAAGGAATTTTGAAAGCACCAGGACCTTCCAATTTAGGAGCCATTGAATGCACAATTTCACTCACTTGATGAGTGACTTTGATAGTTTCAAAGTTCATTGACCACTTCTTTGTAACAAGATCTTTCATAAACTTTGCATAACCGGGCATTTGTTCCAAAGCTTCAACTAATGGCATATTGATTAAAAGACTCTTCATTATTTGAATGACTTTTTGAATTGATTCTCGACATTTTGTTTGGCAAACCTTTGAGGGTATGGAGGTGGAGGCTTAGGCAATGGTGCCTTAGCCTTTTGCACTACCGACTCCGGTATGTCAATAATATGATTACTGGACGAGTTCACATCCTCTTGAGTCTCTTCTACATTATCATCAATATTAATCTGAACTTCATCATTTGATTGCATCACATTGTTCGGGACCTCTTCTTCTTGTACTACTTGCTCATCATCTACAAGTTGCCTTTGACTTGAGGTGGTTGCATTCCCACCTCTTACACTTCTTGTAGCATTGGCCATGGCATGCCCCGTGTTGTTACCACCCTTTGGGTTCACCACTGTGTCACTTGGTAGTGCCCCCTTAGGACGAGAATTTAGAGCTTGAGAGATTTTCCCCATTTAAACTTCTAAGTTGCGGATCGATGTGTTGTGTGAGGCAAGTTGAGCGTCCGAATTGGCATTCTTTTCCATCATTTGCTTGAACATATTCTCAATACACTCTATCTCACTGGTTGAAGAACTAGGACCATGAGAAGGATAAGGAGGCGGGTTGTTCGGTTGTTGATACATCGG
>AWOL01S0131192.1:0-18392 GCA_000715115.1 Nicotiana otophora
CTCGGGCCGAGTATGGTACCGGGTGCCGGCCACGTCCCTTCAGGTTTGGGGCGTGACATTTACAATCTCCAATTCAGAAAGAAAATGTTTCCCAACAAGGAGAGGATTGCAACGAAGATTTCAGTGGTATTAATTATTACAATATAATTGTAGAAAACAACAATAGCTTTCATATAATTTACAGTCTTCCTAACATTGTATGTTGCTTGCAACATTTTTGATGCAAGCAACATACAATGTTATTATTACATTTCTGATGCAAGCAACATACAATGTTATTCTTTTATTTTCAACTTTGTAGGTGAATTAATCAACTTCATCAATGCATCTGACTCGGACAATGATTCCAAGTTTGGAAAAAAGGGCAATAAAACTTGATGATTTTGAGCTGCCCGAGAACTTCTCACAGATAGTTAAGTTCGGTGAGGTTAATGAAGATGAAACAACACTTGTGCGGCAAGGAAGAACAAGGGTTCCTGGAAAATATGTCAGATCCCCTTTTCTCCCTTATTTTAGTTATGGTGGAAGCACTTCTATTGGACCTCCTCCAATTTCAATATAAAGCATCCATTTACTGGGGTTATTGGTAACAATGTTGATCTTGATTTGTTGGAAGAATTCAATAAGTGGTTATATTTAGGTACCGACACGGTTTCAAAGAGTTTAGATTCTACACTTTTCATATTATCGAGTGCATAGAATTTATGGATTTCCAATTGTAACTATATTTTAATTGTACTTGCTATGTCTTTAAATAAGAAGAAGCTTCCTTATACTGTAAAAGATAACCAGCTCAACTCGTGGTTTTATCTTGAAGTGGAGAAAGTTGATAAAAGGACTGGTTTTATACTTTGGAACATCCTATACAAATTTTGAACAACATGGTACACTCATACCCCAACAGAATTTAATGATAAGCTGAAGTATTCTGTTATTTTAGATATCCGTAGATTTTTTGTTTACAAATTGTAGTTAAATTGTCTGTTGAAGTGAGAAAATATGTAATTTGCTTTTTTGCAGCACATTGATGTTATCTTATACTATTTGAGGAGGAGAGGAAAGTATGATCCTGAAAATAGAACATGGTTTAGAATCACTGACTGTATGTTCAAGACTAGAATAGAACAAATTTATGAGAGGTATATTATTGCCCCTGCCGATAGGAAGCTTGTTGTTGTCAAACCCCGGGATGTCTTATCAAAATACATATTGGGGTACCGATTACTTGCAAATGTTGCATGGGACAAAGTTAATTTTGTGATTATGCCCATAAATATTGTTGAGAAATTTCATAGGTTGTTGGTCGTGTTTGATATTACCGATGGGTTCTATATGTTTATGATTCTATGGTCTCTTCAAGTAATCACAAACTTGTTGAATCTATTGCTGACAAGATTGCTATTATGATCCTCCTCTACTTGTCATCCACCAGCTCCTATGGCAAGCGTCCAGACATCAACTACAACACAAAGGCGTACATTGAAAAAGGTATTACTGACCCTCTTGACATTAACTGGTTTGTCGGTGAGATATCCCAACAAAAAGAGGGATCACTATATGTGCTACTTTTCCTTCAATTTAACCAACTTAATTTTACATTGAACGCTAAAGCTTTTCCCCTAATATTTATTGTAGTGATTGCGGTGTATACGTGGCGGAATTTGCAGAATATGTCAGCATTGGACAACTCTCGATTTCAAAGGAAGACCTTTCTGATATTGATCAATACCGTACACACTATAGAGAGCTTCTTGGGATTATGCTAGGAAAAGGCAAGATCTTGGTGTAATTAGTGAAAGTGAGGTTACTGGGAGATTAGTAAGAAGAAAAGGTGCATCAACTGTGAGGGAGAGAGCAAGAGTCCGGAAAAAAAAATAGTTTCCCTTTTCAGTAGCTAAATTGTAGTGAAAGTGTTTAGTTGTAGTTGGATTGTATTAAAGTTGTAGGGAAATTATTTACTAAGAACAATTCAGCTATAGTTTATGTCACGACCCAAAATCCACTATAGGTCGTGATGGCTTCTAACTCCGTCGTCAGGCAAGCCAACGCTAATTCATCAATTTATTACTCTCGAGATCATAATCGCCATTACTTGAATAGTATGAAATAGAATTTACAGGGTGAAACAATGATAATTACGTGAACTACTATACTAAACATCCAGTATGAACCCCCAAAACCCGGTGTCACAAGTGCATGAGCATCAACTAAGAAATATGATAAAATACAACATCTGTCTGGAATACAAATTAGACAGGAGAATGTAAATAACTTTGATGGAGAGTCTGTGTGCTGCGGACTCATAACATGGGATGCAGCTCACCTAAATCCCCGTAATAGCCACGTCTCTGTGCTCACAAGACCACTAGACATATATGTACCTGTACAAAATGTGCAAGTGTAGTATGAGTACGTAAAACAATGTGTACCCAGTAAGTATCTAGTCTAACCTCGAAGAAGTAGTGACGAGGGGTCGACTTCGATACTTACTATGGGCTAACAATAAAATACCGAAATTATAATTTAGCATGGGTTATGTAAATACAGTTGAAAACTCAATAACAAAAAATAAATAAATAATTCTTTCGCTGATAGTAAATCCCAAATTAATTTCCATCATTTAACAAATTAATATCTCAATCCAATGAAACAATATCAATTATAATTGGACTCCAAGAATTATTACACACGAATTATACCGAGGTCGTACGGCCCAATCCAACATACAAATATATAAATTGTGCACTGCCGAGGGTCAAATGGCATAAACCATAGATGCATCTATCTGCTACTGAGGCGTTCGGGCCGTTCCATGAGAAGAGAAAATACTTTATAAACAACCGATTCAAGATTATTAAGAGGCTAATATTCAAAAAAATACCAATTCTCATTAACGGTCAAGTGACCTGTCCAAAACACAAGTAAATGAAGTTTAACCATTTTACAAATCATTTATCAAGTTCCAATATGATTTAAGCACTTAAATTAACAAGTAGGGTGCAAACATCGTAATTATAACATGATTTGGGTCATAGACTACCCGGACATAAGCATAATTAGTAGCTACGTACGGACTCTCATCACCTCGTGCGTACGCAGCCCCCACAAATAGAAGCACATATTAAATCAATTCACCTATGGGGTTAATTTCCTCTTACAAGGTTATAAAAGAGACTTACCTCGCTCCGAAGTTCCATATCCGGCTCCAAAGCTTTTCTAACAATTCAAATCGGCGCCTGTCGCTCCAAAACTAGTAAATAAATGTGAAATTCCATGAACATATACTCTAATACTCATAATAAATTATTTTATAACAATTTCCAACTCCCCTCGAAAAATTGCTAAAGTCAACCTCGGGCCCACGTGCTCGGATTCTAAATATTTCCGAAGATAATCATTACCCATAACACTACAAATTCAAATATATGATTTATTCCCAATTCCATTCCCAATTTCGTGGTAAAAATCCAAAAATACCAATTTCTAGATTTTTCTTTAAAATCTCATATTTCTACAAATTTCCATATTTAAATCCACATATAATCCATGTATTTCACTAACATAATGTGGGAGTCACTTACCTTGCATTAGATGATGAAAATACCCCCTTGAAGAGCTCCAACAAATCGCCCAAGCCGTGTGGGAAATGGGTGAAATGAACCCAAACCCCGCTAAAACCAGTCTGTCCAGGCCTGCTACTCTTCGCGTTCGCGAAGCCTTGTGACCGCTACCCTTCGTGTTCGCGGGCCACTAGCCGCTTCGCAAAGGCTTAACGCCTGGCAGCCCCCAGCTCTCCGTTCCTCTTTGCGTTCGTGGCCTCCAGCTCGTGTTCACATAGGCTTCCCATCTTCTGCCTCACGTACACGTCTCCTTAACTGCGTTCGCGATGGCCAATTCCCAGTAGCCCTAAAATTCCTCTTCGCAAACGCATGAGACCCTTCGTGTTCGTGAAGGAGGAAACCAGACACCAGCCCAGCAGTGACAAAACAAGGAGAATCGATCCGAAACCACCCCGAAACTCACCCGAGGCCCCCGGGACCCCGTCCAATCTTAGCAACCAGTCCCAATACATGACACGAACCTACTCGAGGCCTCAAATCGTATCGAACAATGCTAAAACACGAATCGTGCCCCAATTCAAGCTTAGTGAACTTTAGAACTTCAAACTTCTACATTCGACGTCGAAACCTATCAAATCACATCCGATTAACCCCAAATTTTGCACACAAGTCACAAATAACACAACAGACCTACTCCAACTTTCGGAATCGAAATCCGAACCCGATATCAAAAAGTCCACTCCCGGTCAAACTTTCCAAAAATCTTCAAATTCCAATTTTTTGCCAAACGACCTATAGACCCCCAAATCCACATCCGGACGTGCCCCTAAGACCAGAATCACCATACAGAACTATTACCAGGATCGGAATCACAAACAGCCATTGATAACATCAAAATACACCGCAACTCAAATTTATGAAATTCTTCCAATATGCTAACTTTTCATAATAAGCATTGAAATGTTCCTGGGTCACCCAAAACCCGATCCGGACATATGCCCAAGTCCGAAATCATTATACGAACCTATTGAAACTTTCAAATCCCGATTTCGAGGTCGTTTACTCAAAAGTCAAACCTTAGTCAACTCTTCCAACTTATAGCTTCTGAAATGAGAAATTTCTTTCCAAATCAACTCTGAACTTCCCAAAATTCAATTCCGACCACACGTATAAGTCATAGTAGCTGAAGTGAAGCTACCCAAGGCCTCAAACAATCGAACAACATGCTAGAGCTCAAAACGACTGGTCGGGTCGTTACATTCTCCCCCACTTAAACATATGTTCGTCCTCGAACGTGCTAAGAACTGCTCCGGAGTTGTCCAAAATCATTGTTTAACACCTCGTGCACCTACGTGTGCCACCACAACGCAGTTGAACACATTAATTCGAGCCGGATTGAAGATTCTCCCTTTTTTAAGCCTTAGAACCAAATTCCAACCTCCAAATTTCTCTACAATGCCTGATCCTAGCACACGACTGTCATGCCAATCACCAAACACTGTACCAAAATTTAATCATGCATCTATGCGTAAATCACACCACTCACCACATAAGTCGGTTTCCCATAATAACATTCCTTAACCACAATAGCTGAAATTTTACGAATCTGATGCCCACAATACACCTCGTAATACAAATAAGCCTGATTTAAATCTTCACAATACTGCCACTACAGAGAAGATGCGTAAAAATTCATAACCACATGCGGAGTCAATCAAATCATGGAGTCGCTTCTCCTGACAAGGACCATAACCTCATTCTGAACTGAATAACCATATTCTCTCTTTAATATGCCTTATATAAATCCGATCGCACTGATCCCAGGTCCAATAATATTGTCTCACCCAATACAAGATGCTCCAGCAATAAGCCACCGCAAACACTATCTAAGATGTCATATGACGCCATCAATACGGCCACAAACTACAACTGGAATATGACACATAAGGAAGAACAAACTCTGGAAAAGAACTATCCAGCCCGCGTAACAAATAAAACGACCATCAAATACTATGAGCCTTTCTCAGAGGAAAGAAACAGGACACCCAAAATGAATATAAAGAATTGTTCTTAACATCTCACTATTGCAGCGTGCAACCCGATCCAAACAAGCCGATGTTGCGGCGTGCAACCTGATCCACACAACATACCCATGGCAACGTACCACCCAATCTAAACAATATACCTGTGGCGGCGTGACCCGACCCGCACATGATAATCTAAAGAAAACACACAGCTACGCGGGACCTCAACACATGTGCAAATAATTAAGCTGTCTCACAATCCACATGGCACAATAGAGTATTACATGAATTATCTAACGATGAAAATAACATCCAATGTCCGAAGACTCCTCCATAAGAAATGCTATGCTGAATGAGCCCACCCGACCTGGTGTAGAGCACACGTCCACATTTAGACCTATCAACGGACCTCAAGCCGATCCTGATCAAACCATGCTAGACAAATAACCTTTCAAGGACCCAAAATGACCTATTCATGACACATAAGAACAGACGTCAAATTCGAAACAACTCACACGGTCCACAACCCAAGGAATAGAACGCCTCGCAGGCATCAACTCTCGAATTTTTGATATTACCCTAACCTCCATACTTGGTTTCAATCTATAACAATCAAGTGATTAATATGTCACCCTTATACAAATCCTCCGTGGGGTATGCTCCCACAACCTTCCGCTCAGGTAGTAAGGTCCGCACATCCATACTACCAGCCGTTCAAATTCTGTAAAATGAATAACAAATCTGCAAGTCAATACACAAAGCCTCTTCCACAGAACACCATTCTCAGGTGACACTAAAGAAAATGCCAGCTTACTCTGAACATTCGAATTTCAGCCCTGCTTATCCTAGCCAGTGACATTCTTATAAGCACTGAACCACAACCTTGATTCTCAACTTCCAATCCCCATGTTGTTCACTGCACCTATCATGCCGCTATACGAGATTACCAGAACTCATCATAACTCCTGAACTACTAGTAAAATAAACACTTCCTTGGCTATAAAACTTTTCACTCAGCTCATTTCAGAAGAACCAACGCAACATGCAACTAAATTCTCAAACCGCAAAAAATACAAAACTCGGGTTGTGATCTAAACCTCCATAACTCTTCCAAAATCTATTTACACAATAAATCTATTCGAATCAAACATATCCCAAATCAACCAAGTTATGGTGGCGCTCAATCCCAAGGGTACAACCACAAACTACATGTATAACTTCACGCTGACAAAACTGATCGCTGCCACGATCATACTGTTTCAACCATTACTAACTGACCCAACTTCTTCCAATTTATTCTTGACATGCCTTAGAAATATTAATAGCTCCATTCAAGCGTAACGAACTAAATTCGCACTCGTCCCGAGTGACCCGTATCACGAGACCACATCGTCTTATTACTCATGAATCATCTCATATTCTCCTTACGCGCATAATAGCATCTCTAACTGGTTCACCCATTCTGCAAGACCTTTCGCGAATCCAAAATTATTTCCTCTTTTCCTCCAATAATGCATTGCATACCCAATGATAACATAGAACATCCCAAGTCCTTAGGTACTGCACTTAAATTCCTGAACCCACTAGGACCACTATTGAGAGTCACCCACTCTGACTTGGTCCCGAATATAAACCAAACTCTAGTGCGCTGTTAGCGTGGGAACACCCTATCAAAGAAGAACCCGACTGAATTCTTTTCCCTTGTACATTACACCCACCAGAAGCAGAAACTCTAAGTCTTCCCAAAACCTGAACATGAATCGATAAGGCCAAGTATAGCACACATTCCTCAAATCCTTTGCTCGAATTACCACTGATGTTTTTCTTTCCTTAGTTATAATGACCCACCAATACACCAATGACTAGAGACCGCACAAGCAGACAACCACATGATCCAACCATAGACGGTAGGGCTCCCCCACTTAGCTTGAAGCTACAATTTCATAACCCTGGAACCCACCAGGATTCCTCTTTCCAAATTTCATGAACATTCTGAATCACTATCCACAATCACATATTCGACCTCCTACCGGATAGCCAGTAAAATTCTTTGTAGAAGCTTCATCAACACCACTCACCCACTAACCTGCTCACTGGAGATAACCCACTATAGAAATCCCATGCCGACATCTTCCAACGACGCTGCACTGGTACAATTACTACAAAATCAGTAAACCATCCTGAGCCTGTGCTCATTCACCAGCTGTACAAGTCCGTTCACTCCCCATTGACATCAACTAAAAGTGCGACAATATATTCCAATCCGAAGTCATGTTGCATTCCCCTTCATATCAAGCAAACTCTTTTCTGTCGTATCCAATGTTCCTCAGTATAGTAGCCAATATTCCAAATTAAATCCGTAGACCTAATCACTGTCCACCATGACTCCCAAATCACTCTAAACTTTTCTCAAGTCATGTGGCTATCCTACCACAGAATCCATACGCTACTCTGTCACTCCCACTTCGGCTAAACTATCGTTTTTAGGCAACTGCTCGACCTCTGCTTTTCATACTTGACCTACTAGTAATTCAACCACCGCGAGACACCTCCGGCCATGTCTTTCCTCATTCTTCGCTGCCCAAATGTTGCATCAAATTAAATCCATACTGTAGCACCGGAACCAGTGAATTGCTACCAAATCTAAACCTCCTAGAAGATCATCTTTCTCGAGCCATCAATATTAGAAACACCGATTCGATTCTGAACTGCTGCACACCGCTATCTCTGACGACTGCTTCTCCAGCGTTTTTTCACAATACCCTGCCCAAAGGAAAATTGAAGAAGACCATAACACCAGTGAACTTAATACATTCAAACAAGGACAACGACAACACATCACAAATAAAAATTCCACCACGCTAGAAAATACCAAGTCTCGTTACTTCATCAACCCAGACCTAAACATTCATAGTCTGATTGCCTTTCCTTTGCTGGAAATAAATGCTGAACCTCTAAATCATGCACTGAGAAATCCCCCTTTCGAGCCACTCACCGCCTTAACACGTAATCGAGCACCCTATCATTACACCAACACTGTGCGATAACAATGCATGAATATCATCGCAACCATGCATAGTCTCGAAACCATAGAAAATACATATACTGAGCTGGAACAAAAGAACATCCTTTCGCTAGGCGATGATAATAACTTGCTCGAATGCGCAGGGAGAAACATCCTGCTCCACCTCTGTAGTACCACTACAACTCCTTGATGCCCAATTGACACGATTGCTAAACACCGTACAAGAATGAATCGGAAGGAAATAAGGCATAAGCCTCGAAGGAATAAAATTGCACGATGAGGAATCAAGAAAGGAAGTGCTCCTAATAGCCCTGTTTCCTCTCAAAGATAAGTACAGACGTCTCCGTACCGATCCGCAAGACTCTACTAGACTTGCTCATGACTCGTGAGACCCAAGTGAACTTAATGCTCTGGTACCAAGCTGTCACGACCCAAAATCCACTATAGGTCGTGATGGCACCTAACGCCGCCGTCAAGCAAGCCAACATTAATTCATCAATTTATTTACGCATTTATTACTCTCGAGATCATAATATCCATTACTTGAATAGTATGAAATGGAATATACAGGGTGAAATAATGATAATTACGTGAACTACCATACTAAACATCTAGTAGGAACCCCCAAAACCTGGTGTCAAAAATGCATGAGCATCAACTAGGAAATATGATAAAATACAATATTTTTCTGGAATACAAATTAGACAGGAGAATGTAAATAACTCTAATGGAGACTCTGTGTGCTACAGACTCATAACATGGGATGCAACTCACCTAAGTCCCCGCAATAGCCGCGCCTCTGCGCCCACAAGACCACTAGACATATATATACCTGCACAAAATGTGTTATGTAAAATACCAAAATTATAATTTAGCCTGGGTTATGTAAATACAGCTGAAAACTCAATAACAAGAAATAAATAAATAATTCTTTCGCTGATAGTAAATCCCAAATTAATTTTCATCATTTAACAAATTAATCTCTCAAGCCAATGAAATAATATCAATTATAATTGGACTCCAAGAATTATTACGCACAAATTATGCCGAGGTCGTACAGCCCGATCCAATATACAAATATATAAATCGTGCACTACCGAGGGTCGAACGTTACGAACCATAGATAAAACTATCTGTTACCTAGGCGTTCGGCCGGCTCTACGAGAAGAGAAAATACTTTATAAACAACCAATTTAAGATTATTAAGAGGCTAATATTTAAATAAATATCAATTCTCATGAACGGTCAAGTGACCCGTCCAAAACTCAAGTAAATGAATTTTAACCTTTTACAATTCCTTTATCAAGTTCCAATATGATTTAAGTAATTAAATTAACAAGTAGAATGCAAACGTCGCAATTATAACATGATTTGGGTCCTAGACTACCCGGACATAAGCATAATTAGTAGCTACGTACGGACTCCTGTCACCTCGTGCGTACGCAGCCCCCATAAATAGAAGCATATATTAAATCAATTCACCTATGAGGTTAATTCCCTCTTACAAGATTAGAAAAGTATAACGACCCGGCCGGTCATTTCGAGAGTTATAGCCTTGTTTCCCCAATTTCTACTTCTTTTTGTGTTCTTGAGCTATATTGTGATATACCAGATTAGTTGGTGCAGGTCCAGAGTGGTTTCAGAGTGAATTGAGATACTCAGTCTCTGTATTAGAAGCTTAAGTTGGAAAAGTCAACCAGATATTGACTTATGTGTAAATGATCTCAGATTTGAATTTTGATAGTTTCGTTAGCTCCGTTAGGTGATTTTGGACTTAAGAGCGCGTCCGAAATATGATTTGAAAGTCTGTAGGAGAATTAGGCTTGAATTGGCAAAAGTTGGAAATTTGGCGATTTTGGTCGGCAGTGAAAATTTTGATATCGGGGTCGGAATGGATTTCTGGAAGTTGGAGTAGGTTCGTGATGTCATTTTGCACGTGTGTGTAAAATTTGAGATTATTCGGACGTGGTTTGATAGGTTTCGGCATCAGTTGCGGAATTTGGAAGTTTAGAAGTTCCTAGGCTTGAATCTGAGGGTAATTTGGAGTTTTGATGTTATTTTGAGTGATCCAAAGGTTCGACTAAGTTTGTATGAGGTTATAGGATATGTTAGTATGTTTAGTTGTGGTCCCGAGGGCCTCGAGGTGATTCCGGGTTGTTAACAGAAGGTTTGGAGTTGGTGAAGTGTAGCTGAAGCTGCTGCTACTGGTGCTTTCTGCGCCTACAGAGTGGGAACCGCAGGTGTGAGGCCGCAGGAGTGAAGTGTCACGCCCCAAAACCGTGGAGCACGACTGGTGCTCAACCGAGTAAATCCGGCTGAGCAAACCTTTTAGAATTCATTCTACCCAAACTCGTCCATGAATAAAGAGGTGATGTATTCCATTAATCAAACACTGAAAAGATTTTATTAACAACTTCCTTTTCATTCTCGTTAGCAGCTTCATTCGTAATTTCCAAAATATTGCGAGCTTAGTGATTTAACGAAAAACATGATTTCCAAATACCAACATTTCTAGTTCAATTCCCAACATCAACCATAACCACAACCTGTCTACAGAGCCTCTAAGTACAATAGAAGAGTAATATGTGAATGTCGGTAACAAGGCCTCGGCTATACCTCAAAACACAGTACATGCGAAACAAATACATGACCCCGAAATGAAGTGGGGCTCACCAAATCAGCTAAAACGAGTGTACTGCTATCACTGATCAGTGTCTCCTGTTGTAGAACCACCTGCATCCATTAAAGATGCAGTGCTCCCGGCAAAAGGGATGTTAGTACCGTCGAATAGCACTAGTATGTATAACTAAAAGTCATCTTTCAAAATAGAATGACCATGTAAGAAAAGACAACACATAGAAACTGCAAGTCACAATCATCAATATCCAAATGTTCATTTAAAACATAATAATTTGCAAAATATGAACTTCATATACAATTTTTGGTTGGGAGATCATTAGCACCGATATTCCACCGTCTTTGTTAGCACGGAGTCCGATCATGCCCGATAGGCTAGGTCATCTCCCCACGGACAATGTGGTTTGACAAGTGATATGAAAGAAAGTTGTTGCCAAGAGTAGTACCACCATGTGCACAACATGGAGTCCGATCTCCACCCGGTCAGCTAGGCCGCCTTCCCACATATGGAATGTGGTTTGAATTGTCCAATCCACAAAGGTTTTCCAGTTTCATCCCAATTAAGGGGAATAATATCATAATTCCATCCCAAATAAGGAGAATAATCTCAATCCACCCCTACACCGCCACGTGTAGTTTCGGGTATGGGCCTTATGACCCACCCTTCCTCGGTTTTGCTAATGATGCTCCCAAAAATATTTTTGATTTGATTTGCACACAAAGGTAACATAAATACAATTGTACTCACCTCAACATTTTCACATTGTATAAATTCTCATTAGTATTTTCAGTCATTCACAACGACAATATTTCCTTGGCACATTGAGCCATTCACAAGATTATTTATTCCTGGCACGATGGCCGTATTTGATATTCCACACTTTCGCCTCTTTCAATTTCAAAGATCACCATGAAATACCAACATATAGAATATTTCAGAAATCATATACTTCAAATCCATTTGTAATGGCAACTTTAAACACAAATGGTTTCTTCCCAAAGAATGAGGCATACCAACCAATAATAGAAACACACATGAAAAAGCATAAACAATTAATACACCATTTACTCTTGGAATACTCTTCCTCAGAAATGACAATGTACAATTTCAACACATGAGTATATAGAACGTGAATCACACTAAATATATTTATAAAGCAAAGCATTAGTCAAAGCAGCCATTTATGGGCATGAATTGAGTATAAAAGCTTTTAGGCAATTCTATTTTCGAAATTATTTTTAAACAATTGAGTGGAGGCTCATTTCATATTCTTTATCGCATCCTCTCAAATCATTTGCACTACTAGCCTCAATCATAACTTAAATTCTTGGCACGTTGGCCACACTCTAAATCCCCAATTCACTTATTTCACTTCCAACCATCTTTATGGATCATCAACAATAAGAAATCTCCAATCAAAACTTTAGGTACACATATGAGCAATTATGAGTCTTAATCATATCGAGTTTTTCTCGCCCAATTGGTATACTAGTTCTCATTTAAAACAAGACTCAAAGCCACAACATTTAATACGCAAACCATTCTTTGACCATCTATCATTCGACATAAGGCTCATTCGGAATAAACAAGTTTATAGGGAATAACCCATAATATAGAAGTTAGGAATCTTGAGCTAACCATACTTGGAACTTACGGGAACATCATGGAATTCAATTCCAAGAGAGAAAGTTTAGCCAACATACCTTGTTTTGAGCTTTCCTTAAATTACTACGACGTTCCGAAAATTCTAGCAACTTCAATCTATTTAGAAACATAACAAAAGTAAACCATAACTAGGAAGATGAATATGGTTTTAGCTCATTTGAGCATATTATCAAACACTAGGTGTGCATCAAGGTTTCAAGGTACTTTTATGGAGGATACCATCATCCCCCAGCTCAATCTTTACCATTTGTAGCTCAACAATCTTCCTACACCCTTTGATAACACATGCATGTAAAATAAACAACTCTCATGCCCAAAAGTTATCTTGCTAGTTACCCAATTCTAGACAAAATTCGAAATTGAGGGTTAGGGTGTAGAATCTTACCTCTTAGGAAGAAGACCTAGGTGCCTCTCTTGATAATCTTCAAGGTTTTAAGTGAGAGTTGAAGAGAAATTTTGTTGAATATTCACTTCTCCCTCTAGGACACTCTCTCTATCACTCTCAAAATATCAGAAAATATGTTCAAAATGGTCCAAGGTAGGTGTTTTAACAGAATAGGGTCGGGTTTAAAACATAGGAAAATGGATACTTCGAAATTTTGGATCTGGCTACAGACATGGCCTCGCGAGCTCTGTAGCGAGCTACAGACGTGGCCTCGCGAGCTTTGTAGCGAGCTACAGACCTGGCCTCGCGAGCTTTGTAGTGAGTTACAGACCTGGCCTCGCGAGGGTTATAACCTGGTCTAGCGTGCTACAGACCTGGCCTCGCGAGGGTTATAGCCTGGTTTAGCGAACTACAGGCCAGCCTTTGGGTATTTGTACATAACGTCTTGTAAGAATGTCTAAATGATGAACGGTTTAAAGCGTTAGAAACTAGACTCAAAGGGATTCAATTTGAAAGGTAGATCACCTCATAAGTCGTTATAGTTTGGTATCAACATGCGTTTGAAGTAGGATCATGTGCGAATTGAGACATCCTTTCCACTTAATGTATCCTACTTGTTCCACATGAAGTTTTTCCATCCACAAAACTCCTTAGTATGTTCCAACACTCCTTAAACATATACTTTTCATTTCGAAATAGTGTGGTTTTGTCCCATGGGTCTCCTTTAATACTCTAACACGTTATTCCCAAATACCGTTGGTGCACTTTAAAATCTTAAATCATTAGAAAAAGTTTACGGGGCCTTACATTCTCCCCCACTTAGGATCATTCGTCCTCGAATGAGGAGTAGAGTCCGGCCCCAAACACTTAACATAACTCGACTCTTTTTTCAAACATTTCAATCCCCCAAATTTGACTAAATCCAAAACTTTTCAGAAATTTCGGCAGAGTCTCCCCTATAATTGGGCCTAACCACCTACCAGTGAATCACCAAAACCACCCTAACAACATATCCATAACTCAACAAAGCATCACAGTATATTTCAACAGCACTGATCTCAACATTAAGGGTATTACATTAACATAAGTGGTATCTAGACATGAGTTGCACATATTTAAATCATAACATATAACAAGTACCCTTTTGAATCAGAACCATTTGGTTATACAAGCATGTGAGAATACTTCCTTTACTTTGACAGAGGCAGATCTCAATTTACGGACTTATCTAACATGGATGACAACTAGGTACCCCTTATAAGCAAATTACCCATTAACTTCACCTTCAATAGTTTCCACCGGAACGATAAGAAAATGATTTCCAGCAACCTTCTAGAACCTAGATACATGATGCATCGGGTGCGTGGAGGACAACAATGGGAAAACATCATACTCATAGTTTGACCTATTTCCTTCAATATTCCATAAGGCCTAATGTGACTACACATACTTTACCTTCCTTAACAATTCACCCAATATATTCATAGAGAAAATCTTGAGAATAACCCGTTCACTTTCATCAACTCTAAATCCCTATGCTGAACACCCAAAGTAAACCTTTAGCGACCTCCAACAATTACTCTAAGATGTGCTAGCATAAATATGACCATAAAATTTCCTATCCAATATATTTGATCACGGGATGATGCTTCTTCTTTGACATATTTGAACCTTCAACCCCCATGGTTTACTATAAATAGGAACAACGAGGTTCGAGATTAGGTTCGAATTATTCAAGAATCCATCAATGTGCTGAGCAGGTCATTTCAGGAGGTTATATCCTAAGAGACATGAAGGTTACTACCAATAGTGCTGACATGGTTAATCTTTGAGATGACATCATCGATTTGACAAATGAGGCATAGAGTTTCCTATACACATTAATACCGTGGAAACATATACAAGATCCGGAGACGTAAAAAAAGTGTGTCCTTTTAGACATGTGACATATGGGAGGCATGCTCTGGAGGATAAAGACATTAACATCAATTATTCTTAGAAGACTATGAGTCATGAAAAGGAAAACAACAATTGTTTCACTCCATATGTGCCTTGTTTGGCATAGTAAGCCTCAAGGAGAAAAAGCCAAGTACGTGACACCCTTCGTCTCCTGGAGTGTAGGGAAAATCAGTTTAACTCGAAATGAGAATATTCTGGCACCCTGAATGTGATATAGGTTTCAAAAAATATGAAATTGCATTACGCTCTTAACATTGACTGACACAAGGAATAGATATGCCACAAGTCCACGAGGTTGAAAAAGAAGTTGAACATATGCGAGATTATTATCATTCTGATAGCTCATCCGTTGCTAAGAGTTGATCCTATATGAGAGGATTAGAGATACGGCAAACTTGTCTTTCAAATCTATATGCTCATGATATGTGCCAAAATCTGAAAGCATCTAATTTCAACCTTTCACGAGTGAAACCACATAGCTAGGATATCGTAATATTTGGGTGAAATCATGTATTGGCTAGATAGAGTGAACACTTTGCTATGAGCTAGACATGTTTCTACCATAACAACTCTCAAGCTGCCATATCAAGCCACTTCACGGGCAACTACAATACTAGGAACAAAGTGAGTTACTCACTGAGGCATTCTCTAGGTGGAGATGAAAGTCATATTGAGATGGGCGAACAAAAAAATCTTCTTGTGACGAATTTGTGAAAATTTCAAATTTCCTAGAAACTTTATGCAGAGAAGTGACCCCTTTCAATTTAAAGGTACACATCTGATAGGTGTTAAGAAATGCTCTCATGTTACTAGACAATGAAAAGGATTCATGATAATATTCACAAAGAAGTGAAGTGATTGTTCAAGCCATAGGAACCACATTCACCGGAAAGCAAAAGAGTGACTCAAGAAAGATCTCACCACTGGGTTGCTTTACATTAGATTTGATACCACATATGTAAACTTTATGACGGTGCATGCATAAGCACAAGTGAGAAGATGTTATCCATTTGAATCAAAACCTTATGTAAGAAATTCATCAAGTATAGTCCCTTGTTGAGAATTTAGGGAAGCAATGGGAAGTATTAACCTAGGGTTATAACTCATTCTAAGGAAATCATGATAGAACTCAATTCCTCAAGAGGTTGTAAATAAGTGAATTTTGTGATAGAGTGTCTTCACGAATAATGCGTCTCGTTCAAAGAGTAGATACAGAGACTGACTCATAAAGTTGTTCCAGTTGTATCCCAACTTCCATAGTAACATAAGGAGTGACATATGACAAAGTGGAACCAGGTTCAATAAGAGCATATGCGTCATGAGATTGAACAGTCAATATACCTGTAACCACATCTGGAGAAGCCCCAAACTTTTGACGCATCCTTATAGCATAAAACCTGTTGGGCCCTCCCGAGCTCTGAATACCACCCCTAGCTGCTCCACGCCCTGTTGGCAGTATAGTGCCTCTATCTGGGGGAGGCGTTGTGGATGTAGTAGCTATAGAACTGGATGGCTGGGCCATACTACTACCCCAAGCTCTGGCGAGACAAATAACAATCTCTTTGAAAGTGACACGTCATACCGCACTTGTAGCATATATTGATACCATAGTGACATACTCCCAGATGACATCTCCCACACTTCACACAAATGGGGATTAGGTCCGCTAAACTGACTCGTCTCACTGACCTAATATTTACCCTTTCGGCATACATCATAAGCATACCCCTTATCCTTCCTCTAAGCTTTCAATGCGGGAGTAATAATTCCAGCACTGGGTCGCTGTATGGGCCTTTGGTATTTCCCAAATCTATCACCCCTAACGCGTTGCTGAGCATACTTACAACACGACGACAAATGTTCCTTCCCGCATGACGGACACAACTGGATGGGTGTACCCAGCCTTGGGCATTTGTTCTTCTTGTGCCCCCTGTTTCCACAACCATAACATATTTCAAGGGTCATCCAACATGTTCCCAAGTGTCGCTTGCTGCAAATCACATAACCTGGTTCATTAGCACCAACAACCCTCTTACGTTTCTTAGATTCTCTCACCACACAATCCGGTGGTGTGGTGACATTGGTAGGAATAAGAACACTTCCCTTAGCAATAAGTTCTTCCAACACCTCCACGGCTCGACGCATTCTTCCAACGAACTCTTGTGTAATCTCCCCCAGATTCAATGGCGCAATCATTCCCTCATCATTGTTTCGAACTCGTGGATTACTCATCTGGAAAAATGAGACATAACCAGGAAATTAGTTTCCTATCTTGAGCTCTATCACACGATCAGGAGTATCCAAGAAGTGAGAAATTCCTAAATGTCTAAGTAGCCTCCTCATTATAGATGTGGTCGATAACACACCGATAAGAAGGACTCACTAGACACGGCTTCGAGACATCCTAGAAAACTTTAAAAACATAGGCTCTGATACCAAGTTTGTCACGCCCCAAAACCGAGCAGCGCGACCGAGTAAAGCCGGCTGAGCAAGCCTTTTAGATTTCATTCTACCCAAACTCATCCATGAATAAAGAGGAGATGTACTCCATTAATCAAACACTGAAAAGATTTTATTAACAACTTCCTTTTCGTTCTCGTTAGCAGCTTTATTCGTAATTTCCAAAATATTATGAGCTTAAAGAATTAACGAAAAACATGATTTCCAAATACCAACATTTCTAGTTCAATTCCCAAAATCAACCATTACCTATAACCTGTCTACAGAGCCTCTAAGTACAATAGAAGAGTAATATGTGAATGCCGGCAACAAGGCCCCGGCTATGCCTCAAAACGCAGTATATGAGAAACAAATACATGACCCCGAAATGAAGTGGAGCTCACCAAATCAGCTGAAAAGAGTGTACTGCTATCACTGATCAGTGCCGCCTGCTGTAGAACCACCTGCATCCATTAAAGATGAAGCGCCCCCGATAAAAGGGACGTTAGTACCGTCGAATAGCACTAGTCTGTATAGCTAAAAGTCCTCTTTCAAAATAGAATGACCATGTAAGAAAAGACAACACATAGAAACGGCAAGTCACAATCAACAATATCTAAATGTTCATTTAAACCATACAACAACAACAACAACCCAGTAGAATCCCATTAATGGGGTCTGGGGAGGGTAGTGTGTA
>AWOL01S0131193.1:0-15922 GCA_000715115.1 Nicotiana otophora
GTGTAGTATGAGTACAACCGACACCATGTACTCAATAAGTAACAAACCTAACCTTAGGTTGAATGTAGTGACAAGCTTGTACCAAGGTCAGAGTTCAACTCCCATAACCAACAGCAGTTCATAACATAAAGCAAGTAATACAAAAGTAACTCAGAGATAAAAATGTTCAGCTTAAATCATGATTTCTGAAAATAGTTCTGCCTTTCAAGTACATCAGTGAAAACCCAAATCGTTTACCGAAGTTGCCAAAAATATGAATAAGTTTGATAACAGTAATTTTCCCAAAAATCCTTTCAATGATAATCAAGATGTCTCATTTTCTTTCCAGATAGTCAGTGTAAAACAAATGCATTACTATGCCCATACGCCAATATGTGTGAGAAGTTATGAATGATGTGATACCGTACAACATGAGCAAAAATACATCTCTATGCATGTATGTCATGTGTGCATGTCAATGCAGTATATCTCATAGATGAACTCATGTACTCACACTCTCAGAGTACTCAATATCACTGTCTCACACATTCCACTCATCATGCTCAATCACTCGGTACTGTATATGTCCAATCCAGGCCAAGAAAGATCCATCCCGGAATATACACATCAACTAATCATCAGTCACTCAGTACCGAGTAGGGCCAATCCAGCCTGTGGAGAAGATCCATCTCTAGGTATATAATGCTTCGGACAAGATTCATGTCCAGGGAAGATTCATCCCTCAATAATATCAATCGCGCTCACCGGGGGTGTGTGCAAACTTTGGAGGGGCTCCTTCAGCCCAAGCGCTATCATAAATCAGTATAACCATTGCGACGTGCAGTTCGATCCCATAAATGTCACTCATAATCAGGCACTCGGCCTCACTCAATCATCAATCTCTCCAATCTCTCTCTCACGGGCTCACAGTGTCATGATACTATCCCGAAAACAATGATATAATGCATTAATAAATAACAACAGAGATTGAGATATGATATGCATATGAATGCGTATGATTGAGTATGTAATGCAATGAAAGTAGATAACTCAACAAGATAAATGACCTCAGTGGGTCCCAATAGAATAAGCATATAGCCTAAACATGGCTTCTAACATGAGTCATAGCTCGATAACTCTAGTACGCAGAGATTTTGTTATTACAAATAAGTTCAGGTAACTACACAGTACCACAGAAATAACGGAATCACAGTTCACACGGTGCACGCCCACACGCCCGTCACCTATCATGTGCGTCACCTCAACACCAAACACATAACACCTATATTCAGGGTTCATACCCTCAGCTCCAAGATTAGAAGAGTTACTTATCTCGAACAAAACTAATCCAATGTCGAGCAAGCTGAACCATGCTCCAGAAAATCCATTCTGCGCGTATCAACTTCTGAACAGCTCGAATCTAGTCACAATTAATTTGATTCAGTCCACACAAATCATAGCAATTAATCCCATATCAAAATACTAATTTTCCCACAAAATCCGAAATTACACTCAAAAATTGCCCGTGGGGCCCATATCTCAGAATCCAACAAAACTCACAAAATCCGACAACCCATCCAATTACAAGTTCAACCATATTAATTTCACTCAAATCCAACTCCGAATCGATGTTCAAATCATGAAAGTTTATTTTATGAAATTGTAGAACAATTCCTCTGATTTCTCTTGAAAAATCAATAATCTAATGCCAAAAACGAAGATTAATTCATGGAATATAATCACAAGGGAGTCTAGAACACTTACCCCAAGTTGTGTGGAAACAATCCTCTCCAAAATCGCCCAAAGCGAGCTCCAAAATCCGAAAATGAAGAAAGAGACCAAAGCCCACGATTTAAAGCTTCTGTCCAGCGTCTTCCGCATCTGTGGACAAGAGGTGGCATCTGCGACCCACGCTTTTGCGGAAAAAGGCACGCATTTACGAGACAGGCCGCTTCTACGATAACCATGGTCGCATCTGTGATGCTCGCTTCTGCGCAGGTGCGTCCAAGAACCTGCATCTGCGATCCTCACGCCCAGCTCCCCTTCACGCTTCTACGATACCACTACCGCTTTTGCAGCGCCGCACCTGTGCTAAACACTCCGCAGGCGCGGTCACACCAGAACTAGAAATCTTCAGCAATGCAACATGAAGAAAAATGATCTGAAATCAATCCAAAACACGCCCGAGCTCCTCAAGACCCCGTCCGAGCATACAACATGTCCCATAACATAATATGGACCTACTCGAGGTCTCAAATTACATCAAACAACATCAAAATCACAAATCATACTCCAATTCAAGCCTAATGAACTTTGAAATTTTCAATTTCTACAAACGACGTCGAAACCTATCAAATGAAGTCCGATTGACCTCAAATTTTGCACATAAGTCATAAATGACATAACGAACCTACTCCAATTTCCAAAATCGGATTCCGACCTTGATATCAAAAAGTCAACCCCCGGTCAAACTTTCCAAAAAATCAACTTTCGCCATTTCAAGCCTAATTTCACTACGGACCTCCAAATAATTTTTCGGACACGCTCCTAAGTTATAAATTACCATACGGAGCTATTAGAATTATCAGAATTCAAATCTGAGATTGTTTACACATAAGTCAACATTCGGTCAACTTTTCTAACTTAAGCTTTTCATTATGAGACTAAGTGTCTCATTTCACTCCGAAATCTTTCCGGACCCGAACCAACTAACCTGGTAAGTGATAATACAGCTACAAAGCACAAACAAAGTAGCAAATAGGGGGATGGGGCTGTTGTATTCAAAATAACCGGTTGGGTCATTACACTCTTAATTGCTCGTATGTGTACCTAAAGTCTTGATTATAAATTCTTATTATTGATAATCTATAAATATGGTTGGAAGTGAATTATATGAATTGGGGATATAAAGTGTGGCCAACGTACCAAGAGTGAAAGTTATACTTATGGCCAATAGTGCCAATGAAATAAAATGATGTGAAAAGATTATAAAATGAGCTTTGATTCAACTGTTCTAAAATTGACTTCGAAAATAGATTTACCTAAAAGCTTATGAACTCAAGTCATGCTCATATGTGGCTGTTTTAACAAATTCTATGCTTTGTGAGTATTTTTAATATGTTTTGCGTTCTTACATATTCGTGAGTGGAAATTGTGTATTGCCCGTTTTGGGAAAAAGTATTTCAAGAATAATGGTGTGTTACTTATTGATGATTTTAACTTGTGCATCAATTGCCAATTATTTTACTTCATTTCTCGGAAAGCAATTTATTGGGCTTAAGTTGTTCGTTTCTAATGAACGTAAAGTTATGATTTTCGAAATATTATATATGTGCATGATGATGAAACATGAGAGGGAAGAAATGAAAGTGTGGAATACCAAATACGACCACCGTGCCTTGAATAAAAAATCTTGTGAATGGCCAAAAGAGCCAAGGGAATATTGTTATTATTATTGGTTGACAATACTAATGGAGATTCCTATAATATGAAAGATGATGAGGTAAATACATTTGTACCTATATTATTTTTGTGAATTATTCCCCTTATTTGGGATGAGTTTGATGTGATAAAATCATTCCCCTTATTTGGGATGAGATTGATATGATAGAAAGGGATTATGTCGATCCACACGGCATTGTGGTGAGACGGCCTAGCCGATCGGGTCGTGATCGGACACCATGTCATACACATGGTGGTGATTGTGCTGGAAAGTATAATTGAAATTGTGATTGTGGTTGATGTCTCTAATGAGATAGCCTAGCCGATCGGGTCGTTATCGGACTCCGTGCTAAAAGTACGGTGGTATTGGTAATAAGAGTGATGTGGTTGATGTCTCTAATGAGATGGCCTAGCCGATCGGGTCATGATTGGACTCCGTGCTAAACGTACGGTGGTATTGGTATTGCGAATATTGGTATTATAAAAGGTGATATTGTGAACAATGATATGTCGGTGTTAAAGATCTCTCAACCAAAAATAATATTATCATCATATTTTGATTATCACTTCACATTGTTATCTTCATATTTTGGAAATTATTATGTTTTAACTTGGCATTTGAATATCATTGATTGTTGATTGTTGTATCCACGGTTTTTTCTTTCTTACATGGGTATTCTATTTTGAAAGAGGACAGTTAGCTTTACATACTAGTACTATTTTATATGTACTAACGTCCGTTTTGCTGGGGGCGCTGCATCTTTAATGGATGCAAGTGGTTCATCAGCAAGCAGCTTTGGTCCTCGTTAGCAGTTGCTCTCTATTCAGCAGGTTTTGGTGTGTCCTACTCTATTCCGGACCTGATGTCATTCGAGTTGTACATTGTGTTTTGAGGTATAGCCGGGGCCTTGTTGCCGGCACTTCCATACTACTCTTGTGTTGTACTTAGAGGCTCCGTAGATAGGTTGTGAGTGGTAGTCGATGTTGGGAATTGAACTAGAAATGTTGGTATTGGCAAACATATTTTTCATTATATTTATAAACTTGTAATATTTTGGAAGTTATGAATGAAGATGCTATTGGAAGTGCAATGGGAGTTGTTAATAAAATCTTTTCAATGTTTGATTATTAGAGTACATCTCCTCTTTATTCATGGATAAGTTTGGGTAGAAAGAAATCTAATAGGCTTGCTCGGCCGGGTTCACTCGGTTGAGCGCCGGTCGCGCTCCCCGAGTTTGGGGCGTGACATTCTCTCACTTCTTAAGATCTTCAGGATTATAGTCAACTCTTTCTTTTGGGACATCCTCATTTTTATCATTCTTCTTGGGTGTAGGTAGAGGACCATCAGTGACTATGTCTCATAACTCATAATCCTCGGCCTGCAAGTGATCTTTTATCCTCTCATTCCACCATGAATAGTAGTGATCGTTGAACAGTGGTGGCCTAGTGGTGGATTTTCCTTCACAGTTTTTAGGTGGTGCACTCATTTTGATCTTATTCCTAAGATGTTAGCCTCTTCAAAGATAATTCGCTCTAATACTAATTGATATATTATAATTCAATATCACACAAGAGGAGGGTGATTTGTGTGGTACCTAATTTTCGCGTGCACTAGATAATTGAAGGAATGTGTTTCTTAGAATATAGTTGCAGAATAAAGTAATGCAGAAAGTAAAGAACACAATAATTTTACGTGAAAGATACTCAGCTCAAAAGGTGCAAAAATCACGACCTACTACCCAGTAGGAGTTTTTCCAAACAATTCACTAAACTCAAAGACAAACAAATCTCTTACAAAACTAAGGATCAAACTCTAGCCCTTGTGGCAACACACCAGAGGTTGTTGCGACTACTTTAAGTTAACTCTAACTTGAATTTAACAACTCAAGTACCTAGTATAATTACTTCTAATAAAAGACGAAAGGTACAACACAAAGTGCCTATTACACTTTGAACTAGAAATAAAGACAGATATAAAGCTCTTTCTGGAACTGGTTCTTCGATATAGTTCGTGTAGCTTCAGGATCGCACTCTAGACACTTGACTTATTACTTCATGGGCTACTTGCAAGGAGTCCTACATTTGATTGGAAGTTGTATAGCCTTGTATTCTGTTGTATATATCAAGTCTACAAATAAGTCATTTCTTGGCTTTAGCATTTTTCTCCCACTTCTTAAGATCTTCACCATTATAGTCAACTCTTTCTTTTGGGACATCCTCACTTTTATCATTATTCTTGAGTGTTGGTAGAGGACCATCAGTGACTATGTTCCATAACTCATAATCCTCAACCTGCAAGGGATCTTTTATCCTCTCATTCCATCATGAATAGTAGTGGTCGTTGAACGGTGGTAGCCTAGTGGTGGATTTTCCTTTACAGTTTTCAGGTGGTGCATTCATTTCGATCTTATTCCTAAGGTGTTAGATTCTTCAAAGATAATCTGTTGCGATACTAATTGATATATAATAATCAATGTCACACACGAGGAGGGTGATTTATATGGTACCCAATTTTTGCATGCACTAGTTTATTGGAGGAATGTGTTTCTTAGAATATAGTTGTGGAAAAAGTAGTGCATAAAGTAAAGAACACAATAATTTTACGTGAGGTTGTTGCAAAATAACCACGACCTACTACCCAGTCGGATTTTTCCCAAACAATTCACTAAACTCTGAGCCAAAATAAAGTTTACAAATCCCTTACAAACCTAAGGATCAAACTCTAGCTCCTGCGGAAACACACCGGAGTTTGTTGTGACTATGTCAAGTTAACTCTAACTTGAATATAACAACTTAAGTACCTAGTATAATTACTTCTAATAGAAGCCTAAAGGTACAACTCAAAATTCCTATTACACTTTCAACTACAAATAAAGATACACACATAAAGCTCTTTATGAAACTGGTTCTCCTACAAAGTATAAAACACACAATCAGTGCAAAACACTACCAATTAAAGCTCAAACACAAGTAAAGTGCAGTGAATTAGAGTGCAATAAGCAACTAAAATACGGGATTATAGCATACCATCAACACCCTACACTTAAACTATTGCTCGTCCTCGAGCAATCAAACTACACTTCACGTAGACACGACCTTTTTACACAACTCTCCTAACTCATCATACCAAGAATATTTAGAACAGACTAAGCACCCGAACGTAACATCCTTGCCTCAAGATTTGACTCGAAAGCACCACGTATGTTTCACAACCTACTCACTTACTCTAACATAGAGGTCAACGACATTACCTTTTCTTCGTGAATCAAGTGCTCTCACACAACAATAGAGAGTAGTTCCACACACAATGAAAATTAAGAACAATTAGGAAATCAATATAGAAAGAATTCACTCGCTCTCAGAAATAACATTCATATGCCACAAGAGACGTACCATAGGCTTGCCCGTAGTGTAATACTCTACTAATTGAGCTCATTCAGCCAAGGATCAAGTAGGACTTTATTTGGTTGTAATGTAGGTTATGGGATGGGTAGGATATATTTAGATATAGTGACTACACCTCCCTAAGCATTTTAATACATATACATTAGCAATTAACACCCCACACTTATGTTAAACCAAAACTCCACCTTCACGTCAATATACGTCAACTCCCAACTTTTTTAAGCACAAATACATCAAGAGTTACCGCTATCAAGGAATATTTTTCACAACAATACAACTAATTGTTTTCTTTTCTTTTTACATTCAAGTGGCTCTTACTTTTTTCAAAACAATGCACCTTTCTCCTATATCAATAGCTCCACCCAAAAGCCAAACCAACACCTCCCCACTTTACTTTTACAAAGTTCATAATAAATTTAAGTGCTCACGGGAGGTAAAAGGTTCAAATAGATGGTCAATCCAAACAAATGGGTAAGGCTTGTAATGTGGTTACCAAAGAAACAAGATTACAGGTTCAAAGGGGTTAACTAAGATACATAATAATTAGGTGGGTAAATGTCACGACCCAAAATCCCACCACAGGTGTCGTGATGGCACATAATCTCTAAAACTAGGTAAGCCGTTTACAATTACATTTCGAGTCATTTATATTTTAAACAAATAATCTAATACAAGTGTTGAAACCAAATACGGAAACGAATCTAACAACCTCCCAAGACTGGTAATAGTGAGTCACAAACTCTAACTGAATACATGAAATAATATCAAGGATCGAATATACAATACTATTCGAATAATAATTAATACTATAATAAAATGAAAAGACTCCAAGGGACGGCAACGACCAAGCAGCCCTACCTTGAATCCTTATGGTTACACTCTAATCTCTGTCCGAATATGATTTCTCCAATACCTGGCTCTGCACAAAAATGTACAGAAGTGTAGTATGAGTACACCATAGTCGGTACCCAGTAAGTATCAAGACTAACCTCAGTGGAGTAGTGACGAGGTAAAGTCAAGATACTCACTAGTCAAATAACCTGTGTAATATAATAGAAACAAAACTCAACAAGTGATATAAACAGCAAGGTAACAAGAGCACCATAATATTGCTCAAACGGATAATGAACACAAGTACAACCAATTACTCAAGCCCTTAAAAATATACATCTTTTATCTATAAGTTTTTTTNACACTGATCCAAGTCCATTTGCTAAAAAATGTTGACCAAAGTCAACTCAGTTGAGTTTTAAAGCTCTATTTCACATTTTAATCCATTTTTCACATAAAAACTTTCCGAAAAATTATATGGACTGTGCACGCAAGTTGAGGAATGATAAATAGTTCTTTTTGAGGTCATAGAACATAGAAATGAATGTTTAAATTAAAGATAACATTTTGGGTCATCACAGCATTAGTGTATTTTTCTCGGTTGTAAACTCTCCGAACTTAGCTTGTCTGACGAATTTTGTACTAATGCGAAGCTTAATGTCATGCCTTATGCGATGCACTAGTATTTGTTTTTTCTCTAGCGCTTGCTCTTTCTTCCAACTTTCGTGTGCAACGCCGGTCCATGAGCTCCGGACGCGATCCTGGTTTAATTCTTTGGACTTTTACTCATATTTCAAAGCTCCAAATAATCCGATTTAGCTCTAGAACATCTTCTTAACTCAGTGTCATCTCCTACAAAGTATAAAACACACAATCAGTGCAAAATACTACTAATTAAAGCTCAAACACAAGTAAAATGCAGTGGATTAGAGTGCAAAATGCGACTAAAACACGTGTTCCTAGCCTACAATCAACACCCGACACTTAAACCATTGCTCGTCCTCGAGCAATCAAACTACACTTCACGTAGACACGACCCTTTTACACAACTCTCCTAACTCATCATACCAAGAATATTTAGAACAGACTAAGCACCCGAACGTAACATCCTTGCCTCAAGATTTGACTCGAAAGCACCACGTATGTTTCACAACCTACTCACTTACTCTAACATAGAGTTCAACGACATTACCTTTTCTTCGTGAATCAAGTGCTCTCACACAACAATAGAGAGTAGTTCCCCACACAATGAAAATTAAGAACAATTAGGAAATCAATATAGAAAGAATTCACTCGCTCTCAGAAATAACATTCATATTCCACAAGAGACGTACCATAGGCTTGCCCGTAGTGTAATACTCTACTAATTGAGCTCATTCAGCCAAGGATCAAGTAGGACTTTATTTGGTTGTAATGTAGGTTATGGGATGGGTAGGATATATTTAGATATAGTGACTACACCTCCCTAAGCATTTTAATACATATACATTAGCAATTAACACCCCACACTTATGTTAAACCAAAACTCCACCTTCACGTCAATATACGTCAACTCCCAACTTTTTTAAGCACAAATACATCAAGAGTTACCGCTATCAAGGAATATTTTTCACAACAATACAACTAATTGTTTTCTTTTCTTTTTACATTCAAGTGGCTCTTACTTTTTTCAAAACAATGCACCTTTCTCCTATATCAATAGCTCCACCCAAAAGCCAAACCAACACCTCCCCACTTTACTTTTACAAAGTTCATAATAAATTTAAGTGCTCACGGGAGGTAAAAGGTTCAAATAGATGGTCAATCCAAACAAATGGGTAAGGCTTGTAATGTGGTTACCAAAGAAACAAGATTACAGGTTCAAAGGGGTTAACTAAGATACATAATAATTAGGTGGGTAAATGTCACGACCCAAAATCCCACCACAGGTGTCGTGATGGCACATAATCTCTAAAACTAGGTAAGCCGTTTACAATTACATTTCGAGTCATTTATATTTTAAACAAATAATCTAATACAAGTGTTGAAACCAAATACGGAAACGAATCTAACAACCTCCCAAGACTGGTAATAGTGAGTCACAAACTCTAACTGAATACATGAAATAATATCAAGGATCGAATATACAATACTATTCGAATAATAATTAATACTATAATAAAATGAAAAGACTCCAAGGGACGGCAACGACCAAGCAGCCCTACCTTGAATCCTTATGGTTACACTCTAATCTCTGTCCGAATATGATTTCTCCAATACCTGGCTCTGCACAAAAATGTACAGAAGTGTAGTATGAGTACACCATAGTCGGTACCCAGTAAGTATCAAGACTAACCTCAGTGGAGTAGTGACGAGGTAAAGTCAAGATACTCACTAGTCAAATAACCTGTGTAATATAATAGAAACAAAACTCAACAAGTGATATAAACAGCAAGGTAACAAGAGCACCATAATATTGCTCAAACGGATAATGAACACAAGTACAACCAATTACTCAAGCCCTTAAAAATATACATCTTTTATCTATAAGTTTTTTTCAAATAAAAATCTTTAAAATGTAATCCTTTCAATTAAATATATCTCGAATATACTTCCTTCAAATAAATATCTTACGAATATAATTCTTTCAAATACATATCTCTCAAATATAATTCTTTCAAACGAATATCTTTCGAATATAATTCTTTTTAATAAATATCTTTCGAATATAATTCTTTCAAATAAAAGTCACCATGTGACACCTCATTTCATAATCATAAAAATTACGGGTCTTAGCCCAATTTCATATTTTCACGGCATCACGTGCCCATATTTCTATCACAACCGCACGAGCAACTCACGTGAAAATAATAAAATCGTCCCATTTCTCTGGCACCTCGTGCCCATATCTCTTTCATAACCGCACGGACAACTCACGTGCCAAAAATAAAATCATCATATTTTCCCGGCACCTCATGCCCACATTTCATACCACATCTGCACGGACAGTTTATGTGCCAATAATATAAACCGCCTAGCAATAACCACAAGCTCACAATTTGAACATGAATCAGACTATTATCAAGTTTACCGAAACAACAAGACAAGTTGCACAAGAGATAAAAATAAACACAAGAAAAATCACAACATCATATAAAAATCACCAACACAATAATCCCACATCATCACGTATCATCCCTGACAATAGCCACCCTTATCTATCCTATAGTCACCCGTATCACTCCATAATAATAGCCACCCTTATCTCTCCTATAGCCACATGTATCACTCCATAATAATAGCCACCCTTATCCCTCCGCCCTGACGATATCAATTGCCACCCTTATCGCTCTTATAGCCACCCTTATCGCTCTGTATAATAGATACCCTCACTCCTCCCAACAATATCCCAACACACATAACCACAGTGAAATGACACCCTTATACCTATATAATATCAACAGTGAAATGCCACTCTTATGTCCTCATAATAATAACTCAAATCACACAATAATTTACACGAAATATTATCACGACAATACAATACAATAACTCATATCACAATTTTCCCATAGGCCACAACCAACTCCAAAGATACAACAAAATCAATTAATTTCACAACAAATAGCCCAAGGCTCCACACAGCGAACATGAAACCTCAAAAACAACAACAAGGATGGAAAAGTAACTCAGCATAGGACAACGCCTTCTTTACTTTAATTTTTTGATAAATACAGTAATGCCTCAATTTAAGCATATTTAAATAATTATTTGTAGATAAGGACTCCATAATGAAATTATTTTCAAGAAATGTCAACCCAACTAACCACGAAATTTCGCATAAAAATCAAAGTGGCAATCACACCAAATTATCATATAAAAACAACCTCGGCAACAAACAAGGAATGAGGCATGACAAATAAAAGATTTAATAAGCTCCAACATTTTTCTCAATTTAATACATAAGGATGTATACGAATTTTAACTGGTATAAATTGCACATATAAACCAAGTACGTACTCGTCACCTTGCGTACATGATTGTCAATCATACAATTTTCACATAAGACTCAATACCTAAGGGGTAATTCTCCCACTCAAGGTTAGGCAAGATACTTACCTTTTTGAAGTTAGGCCGATATTCCAAAATAGCCTTATTGCTTGAATTAACCTCTGGACATCTCAAATTTATCCAAATTAATTGTATTACTTCATTAAAATTCATCGAAAATAATTCTGGATAATATACCATCGACTTAAAATTTCACATTCAAAGTCAATCGAAAGTCAACGCGGGGCCCGCCTCTTGGAACCCGATAGAATTTTTATGAAATCCAAATATACATTCCGATACAAGTCCAAACATACCAATTTTACTAAATTTCGATAACAACTCGACTTCCAAATCGTAAATTTCTGTTTTTGAAGAGTTTTACAAAAATCTCTATTTCTTCCATTAAAACTCGAATTAAACGATAAATATAATCATGGATTTATGAAATATAATTACTTTCATATGTAGAACACTTACCCAAGTCGAAGTCATGAAGAACTCCTCCAAAATCGCCCCAACATCGAGCTCCAAAATTCCAGATGAAAATGAAGGAATGATTGATTTTCGGCCCCTTATGTTTCTGTCCATTTTCGTTTTTGTGGACGAATATGTCGCATCTGCGGTATCGCTTTTGCAAGACAAAACTCGCATTTGCGATCCTCACTTCCCAGCCAAAACCTCGCACCTGTAGAAGGAATTTCGCTCCTGCGCAACCGCAGGTGCGCTGTCAAAATGCGCATCTGCGAGGATGCTCGCTTCTGCGTTATGGCTTCCGCTTCTATGATCACGCAGGTGCGGGAAATACCTCCCACCTACGGCCTCTTCCCAGTCTGCCTAATGTTGCTTCTGCAAAGGGATTCATGCATCTGCGATGTTGCTTCTGTGACCAAGACATCGCAGAAGAGATTGCACCAGCAGCCCATTTTTCCAGCAGCTTCTTCAAGTCCGAAATCGATTCGTTAACCTTCCGGAATCCACCTGAGGCCCTCGGGACCTTAATCAAATATACCAACACATCTTAAAATACAATACGAGCTTAGTTGAGGACTCAAACTAAGTCAAAGAACGTCAAAAGTTTGAAACGAGCCTCGAATCAAATTATGAGTTTTCAAATCTTCCAACTTCTATAATTTGCGCTGAAATGTATCAAATCAATCCGGAATGACTTCAAATTTTGCACACGGGTCATAAATGTCATAATGGATCTGTTACAACTTTCGGAATCAAAATTCGACCTTGTTATCAACCAATCGACTTACGGTCGAATTTATGAATATTTCAAGAACTTCATTATCCAACTTTTCGCTAAAATGTGCCGAATTGTCCGACAGACATCAAAATCCAAATCCGGACATATGCCTAAGTCTGAAATCACCATACAAAGCTATTGACATCATCAAAAGTCTATTCCGGAGTCGTTTGCTCAAAAGTCAAACTCCGGTCAACTCTTTTCATTTAAGCTTCAAAATAAGAATTGTTCTTTCACTTACTTTCGAATCTTCCTAAAACTAAACATGACCACACACGCGGGTCATAATACATATAACAAAGTTTTTCGGGACCTTAAGTCACTGAACGGAACGCTAAATCTCAAAATGACAAGTCGGGTCATTACAGTAAAAGCATATAACTAGCTCAACAAAGAAATGTCTATATCACTTCCAAGACAGAATAAAACTACTATTTCGCTTTGCAAACACACGGGGAAAGTTCTAGACATCATACGCAATGCAAACAATAACACAAAACCTCACACACACATTGGCACATAACTCACTCAGGATCGGACTCATCAAGACTCTCTAGTCAAAGCACTTAAGCAAAGTTAAGATCACATAATTTAAGTCACTTATCTATGAGTCAAAAACGGAGCCTAGGTGTCACAACTAAGACACTTACTAATCTCAAGGCACAACAAGGTCAAGAGCAGTTATCTCCATTTAACACTAGCACAAGACTTCTTTATTCCTAACAAAAGACAAACTAACTACACCTGGTTCAAGCAAACCCTTGAAAAAGAACCGCGGCATAAAGAAAAATCAATGGGGAATTATTACACTACCTATGAAAAAAAATAAAAAAATAAAAAGAAAAAAAAATTGTTTTTTTTTCTTTGAATTTAATCCCTCAAGAAACCTTTCATCGTGGGGAAAAATCGAAAACTTTAAACAAAATTCAACTTTTCTGTCTCTAACTCCTACAACTAACAAAAAAGAAAACTAATATACACACATACATACATACTAATATTCCCCACCCCACACTTTAAGTTGTGGCATGTCCGCATGGCACACAATTAAAAAGCATAAGGTAAAGGAAATTTCCCTGAACATCTAGTCGAGGGTGTGAGTCGAAGTCATGCTCCATTCCTCACGCCCGAACTAATGCACATATCCATGCGGACAGCTTCTTCTCGGCCTTTTTTTGGATACACCCCACACTTACCTTTCGCGTTCTCTTTCGATCTCCTTAATTTTCACTCAACACTCGCAGTAGGTTTGTCCTTTTGTGCCCCCTTTTCTACATCCGTCTTAAAAGTCACAGTCTCCTCACCAACTCTAAGCATGAGTTTTCTCTCATGTATATCTAATATAGCTCTACCCGTCGCTAAGAATTGTCTTCCTAGGATGAGAGGAACCTCCTTTTTTCCTCCATATTTACCACTATAAAATCCACAGGAAATACAAACTTATCCACCCGAACTAACACATCTTCCACCATCTCCTCGGGTGTTATAGTCGTTTGGTCTGTCAGCTGCAAAGATATGGGTGCAGACCTTATCTCTCCAGTATCCCGTAGATAGATAAAGGCATTAAATTAATTGAAGCACCAGAATCACATAAGGATTTATCAAAATTAATAGTTCCTAAAGATCAAGGTATAGTAAAACTCCCTGAATCTCCACACTTTTGTGGGAGTTTATTTTGCAATATCGCACTACAATGCTCTGTGAGCTTGACCATTGAGGTCTCCTCTATTTTCCTCTTATTCGTAAGGATATCTTTCAATAATTTAGCATAAGCATGCATATGTGAAAGCACTTTTGTGAATGGTAAGTTTACATGAACCTGTTTTAGCACATCCAGAAATCTCTCAAACTGCTTGTCCAGCTTTTCTCTACTTAACTTTTGGGGAAAAGATAGAGCAGGCATATGATTACTCTCCTCAGGTTCCTCCCTTCTTGAGTTTTCTTCCTTCTTCTTTTTCTCAGCTTCCATATGGCCTTTCTTCTTCTTATCAACATCACTTTTCAGCTTCGCCGCACTTTTTTTTTCAAGTCTCATATCTTTTTGGATTAGGGTGAGATCCTTCAACACTTGCCCACTTCTCAACGCTACAGCATTCACTGTTTCTCTAGGATTACTTTCTGTATCAGCCGGGAGGGTTCCTGGGACCCTATCATACATTAGAGTAGCTAGTTGCCTAACCTGTCTTTCTAGGTTTCAAAAAGATGTGCACAGTTCTTTGATAGCTGCACCATGGGCATCAAGCCTCTCATCTGTCTTGATAATGAAGGCCTTCATTAGATCTTCCATACTAGATTGATTAGACTGTGGAGGCTGATACTGCTGCCTCTGCTGATTTTGAAAACCTGGAGCTCCTTGTCCCTATGGTCTAGAGTTACTTTGTTGCCATGAGTTCAGGCTACCATTTGGTGAGTTCCACGAAAAGCCTGGGTGCCTATGTCCCATAGGATTGAAATTATTACCACTCTAGTAGTTGCCTCTATCAAAGCTTCCCACAGTATTTACCACTTCATCTGCAGCTACAGCCTGACACTCATGCGTTAGATGACCTATTCCACAGAAATCACAAACTTGTGATGGTTGACTTTGGACCTTAGCTAAGGTCAACTTTCGTATCTCTTTAGCTATGGTGTCTAGTTAGGCTTGCAATGCTGAATTGGAATCTACTTGATGAACCCCGACTAATTTTCTTCTATCATTGCTCTCAGAAGGCCACTGGTTAGCATCTTCAGAGAGTTCATCAAGTATTGCCACAATCTCCTCAGGAGTCTTCTTCATTAAAGGACCTCCAACTGCAGGGTTCAGAGTTCTTCTTGAGGGAGGTGTCAGCCCATCACAAAAGTCTTGAAGTTTCATCCACAATTCAATCCCATTATGCTGACACTTCCTCACCATCTCCTTGAATCTTTCCGAAGCCTCAAAACCTTTTTCGGTGTCCGTCTGACAAAAGTTGTGAATTTTCCTCCTGAACTTCATTATTTGTGCAG
>AWOL01S0131195.1:0-10631 GCA_000715115.1 Nicotiana otophora
GTGTTTGGATTATGTAAACCCTGTTGGTTTTGGATTGGGGGATAGTAAACGCTATTATAATTAATAAGGGATATGCCCTTACTTTAAATTATATCTGGTATCTACCTATGCTTTCATCTGTCTCTACTCGGTTTCTCTCAAACTGACCTCTTATATGATGGGGTCCAAATTCATGTGTAGAAAAAAAGAAAAGAAATGAATCTAACGATGACAAGAGAAAGTCTTAGAGTTGCAATTAATTTGCACTGCAAATTACATAGTGCAAGTTGTAAAGTGAGATTCAATCTTTCGATTGATTAATTGGGGAAGCCATCTCCTCTATAAAAGGAGAGCTTCAACTCTCATTTTATACATCAATCTCACAGGAAAATATATGTGAGAGTTAGAAAGAAAGAGTGAGGTTTCACTGAAAGGGCATAAGAAAATAGTCTGTGAGAAAAATAGAGAGTGAGCGATATTGTAGTGAGGTGAGAATATCAAAAGAGAGTTATTTCTTTTGAGTGTTGTAGTGGTCTTTGGAGTATTTTACTCGGACCTACACAGTGTAAAATTTCTTGCTATAGTGATATCAGTTGCTCCTCTCAGGGCCGTGGTTTTATCCCTTATTCAAAAGGGTTTTCCACGTAAAAATCTTTGTGTTCTTGTTGTTCTTTTTATTCTTGTTGATTACCGTATCTCGGTGCTACATTATTATTTCGCTTTTATTACTGTGAATATTATTTCTGTAGGGAAATTTATTCCCAACAACTGGTATCAGAGCACAGGTTCTGCTCGTTCACAGAAATACTATTCACTGTCGGTAGTACTATACTCGGTGAAAAAAAATATCCGGAGTAAAGTACGAGATAGCAAAATTTAACGGAGATAGTAGTTTCTCAACATAACAAAGAAGGATAAGGGATCTGCTCATCCAACAAGGATTACACAAGGTACTAAATGTTGATACCAAAAGCCTGATACCATGAAAGCTGAGAATTGGGCTGACTTGGATGAAAGGATTGCTAGTGCAATCAGGTTGCACTTATCAGATGATGTGGTAAATAACATCATTTATGAAGACACCATATGTGGCATTTGGACAAAGTTGGAAAGCTTATACATGTCCAAAATGTCGACAAATAAATTGTATCTGAAGAAGCAGCTCTACGCCCTACATATGGGTGAAGGTACGAATTTTTTATCACATTTGAATGAGTTTAACGGACTAATCACACAGCTCGCCAACCTCGAAGTAAAAATCGAGAAAGAAGATAAAGACATCTTGCTATTGAACTCGTTGCCATCTTCGTACGATAATTTGGCAACAACCATCCTGCACGGTAAGACTACCATTGAGTTGAAAGACGTCACATCGGCTCTTCTACTCAATGAGAAGATGAGAAAGAAGCCTAAAAATCTAGGACATGCTCTCATCACAGAAGGTAGAGGTAGGAGTTATCAAAGGAGTTCGAGCAACTATGGTAGATCCNTGGAGCTCATGGGAAGTCTAAGAACCGATCTAAATCAAAAGCCAAAAATTGCTACAATTGTGATCAACTAGGTCTCTTCAAAAACGATTGTCCAAATCCAAGGAAGGCCAAAGGTGAAAGCAGTGGCCAGAAGAATGACGACAACACAACCGCCATGGTGCAAAACAATGATAATGTTGTCCTCTTTATAAATGAGGAAGATGAATGCATGCACTTGTCAGGTCCAGAGTCGAAATTGGTGGTTGATACAACAATATCTTACTATGCCACATCAGTAAGAGATTTTTTTTTGCAGATATGTAGCAGGTTATTTTGAAATGTGAGAATGGATAACACGAGTTACTCAAAGATTGCGGTGATCGGTGATATTTGTATCAAGACAAATATCGGATGTACATTGGTTTTAAAAGACGTGCGACATGTACCTAATTTGCGTATGAACTTGATCTTGGGAATTGCTTTAGATCGATATGGATACAAGAACTATTTTGCAAATAAAAAATAGAGACTCACCAAGGGATCATTGGTGATTGCAAAAGGAGTTGCTCTTGGTACGTTGCACAGGACAAATGCAAAAATATCTCAAGGTGAATTTAACGCGGCACAAGAATTGATTTCTGCAGATTTGTAGCACAAAAGAATGGGTCATATGAGCGAGAAAGGATTGCAGATTCTTGCCAGGAAATCACTTCTTTCTTATGTCAAAGGTACAACAGTAAAACATTGTGACTACTGTTTATTTGTTAAGCAACATAGAGTCTCATTTCAGACACCATCTGAAAGAAAATTGAATATACTTGATTTGGTATATTCTGATGTTTGTGGTCCAATGAAAAATAAATCGATGGGCAGTAATAAATATTTTGTTATTTATTGATGATGCTTCCCAAAAATTATGGGTTTATATTTTTAAAGCTAAAGATCAGGTGTTTCAAGTTTCCAGAAGTTTCATGCTTTGGTGGAAAGGGAGACAAGCCAAAAGGTAAAGCGTCTCCGAAGTGACAATGAAGGTGAGTATACTTCAAGAAAATTTGAAGAGTACTGTTCGATCCATGGGATCAGACATGAAAAGACAGTTCATGAAACCTCACAACACATTGTCGTAGCCGAAAGGATGAACCGCACCATTGTAGAGAAGGTGAGAAACATGCTCAGAATGGCTAAACTGCCTAAGTCATTTTAGGGTGAAGCAACTGAGACAACCTGTTACCTGATCAATAGGAGTCCATCAGTTCCGTTGGCATTTGACATCCCAAAGAGAGTTTGGACCGACAAGGAGGTGTCCTACTCGCATCTGAAGGTGTTCGGTTGCAGAGCTTTTGCACATGTACCAAAGGAGTAGAGAACAAAGCTGGATGATAAATCTGTTCTGTGCATATTCATCGAATATGGAGATGAAGAGTTCAGGTTCAGATTGTGGGATCCTATAAAGAAGAAGGACATTAGAAGCAGTGATGTAATCTTCCAAGAAAGTGAAGTTGGAGCTGTAGATGATCAATCAAAGAAGACAAAGAATGGTATAATCCCTAACCTTTTTACCATTCCTTCTTCTTCTGACTATCCCATAAGTGAAGAAAGTACGACCGACGAGGTTGCCGAGCAGGGGGAGCAACCTGGTGAGGTTATTGAGTAGGGGAGAAACTTGATGATGGTGTCGAGCAAGTGGAGTACCCCACTCAGAAAGAAGAACGACCTCAACCTTTGAGGAGATCAGAGAGGCCAAGGGTAGAGTCATGCAAGTACCCTTTCACAGAGTATGTCCTCATCAGTGATGAAGGGGAGCTAGAAAGTCTTAAGGAGGTGTTGTCCCATCCAAAAAAGAACCAGTGGATGAAATCCATGCAAGAAGAGATGGAATCTCTACAGAAAAATGGCACGTACAAGCTGGTTGAACTTCCAAAGGGTAAAAGACCACTCAAATACAAATGGGTCTTTAAACTCAAGAAAGATGGAAATGGCAAGGTGGTCATATACAAAGTTCGATTAGTCGTAAAAGGCTTCGAGCAGAAGAAAGGTATTAATTTTAACAAATTTTTCTCACCTATTTTCAAAATGTCTTTTATTCGAACAATCTTGAGCTTCGTAGGTAGCCTAAATCTTAAAGTGGAGCAGTTGGACGTGAAAACTGTATTTCTTCACGGAGATTTGGAATAGGAGATCTATATGGAGCAACCATAAGGATTTGAAGTAGCTGAAAGGAGACACATAGTGTACAAACTGAATAAGAGTCTTTATAGGTTGAAGCAGGCACCAAAGCAGTGGTACAAAAAGTTTGACTCATTCATGAAAAGTCAAACTTACACAAAGATATTTTTCTGACAACAACTTAATTATTTTTTTATTGTATGTGGATGGCATGTTAATCGTAGAAAAAAACAAGGGACTGATCGCAAAGTTGAAGGGAGATTTGTCAAAATCATTTGATATGAAGGACTTGGGTCCAACACAATAAATTCTGGGTATGAAGATAGTTTGAGAGAGAACAAGCAGAAAGTTGTGGCTGTCTCAGGAGTAGTACATTGAATATGTACTAGAACGCTTCAACATGAAGAATGCTAAGCCAGTCATCACACCTCTTGCTAGTCATATGAAGTTAAGCAAGAAGATGTGTCCTACAACAATGGAGAAAAAGGAAAGCATGACCAAAATTCCTTATTCCTCTGCCGTTGAAAGTTTGATGTATGCAATGGCATGCACTAGACCTGAAATTGCTCACGCAGTTGGTGTTGTTAGCAGGTTTTTTAAAAATCCTGGAAAAGAATACTGGGAAGCAGTCAAGTGGATACTCAGGTACCTGAGAGGTACCACGGGAGATTGTTTGAGCTTTGGAGGATCTGATCCAATCTTGAATGGCTATACAGATGCTGATATGGCAGGTGACATTGATAACAGAAAATCCATCACTGGATATTAGTTTACATTTTCAGGGGGAGCTATATCATGGCAGTCAAGGTTGCAGAAGTGTGTCGCACTCTCTACAGCTGAAGCGGAGTATATTATCGCTACTGAAGCTGGCAATGAGATAATATGGTTGAAACGGTTACTTCAAGAGCTTGGATTGCATCATAAGGAGTATGTCATCTATTGTGACAGTCAGAGTGCAATAGACCTTAGCAAGAACTCCATGTACCATGCAAGAACCAAACACATCGACGTGAGATATTACTGGATTCGAGAAATAGTAGAGAATGAATTGCTAAAAGTCTTGATGATTTCTACAAGTGAGAATCCCGTAGATATGCTGACCAAGGTGGTACCAAGAGACAAGTTCGAATTATGCAAAGAACTTGTTGGCGTGCACTCAAGCTAGAAGTCTGGTGTTACCTCCTTTCAGTGAATGGGTCTGGAGGGGGAGATTGATGGGGTCCAAACCCATGTGTAGAAAAAAGAAAAGAAAGGGAATCTAATGATGGCAAGAGCAAGTCTTAGAGTTGGCAACCAATTTGTACTGCAAATTGCATAGTGCAAGTTGTAAAGTGAGATCCAATCTTTCGATTGGCTAATTTGGGCAGCCATCCCCTCTATAAAAGGAGAGCTTCCTCTCTCATTTTATACACCAATCTCATAGGAAAATATATCTGAGAGTTAGAAAGAAAGAGTGAGGTCTCAAGACAGGGTATAAGAAAATAGTCTGTGAAAAAAATAGAGAGTGAGCTATATTGTAGTGAGGTAGAAATATCAAAAGAGGGTTATTTCTTTTGAGTGTTGTAGTGGTCTTTAGAGTATTTTATTCGGACCTACAAAGTGTAAAATTTCTTGCTATAGTGATATCAGTTGCTCCTCTCAGGACCGTGGTTTTTCTCTTTATTCAAAAATATTTTTCCCGTAAAAATCTTTGTGTTCTTGTTGTTCTTTTTATTCTTCTTGATTACCATATCTCGGTGCTACGTTATTATTCCGCTTTTATTACCGTAAATATTATTTATGTAGGGGGATTTATTCCCAACATTATAAGCAAAAAAAATAAATAAAAAAAAATCAACCATGTTAAAGTCATGGAGTACTAGGAGAATAATAATAATAAGTCAGCAAGTAGGCTTCCAGATGAAATAATTTTTCACATATTGAGCTACTTGCCACTTTCGTCTTTGTTCAAATGCAAAAGTGTTTGCAAACTTTGGAATACCCTATTTATGCACCCTCATTTCTTTCTCATTTTTTTCAAAAATTCCTTCTGGAGTGGTTTGGCTTTGGGGAATATAGGCTCTTTGAAGAAGATGACATTTCAAGAAAGGAAAGGAGAATACTTTATCATGATTGCTAAGAGTAGTCAAGGCTTACTTCTAGAGCAAGCTATGTCTGATTCTGGTTCTGATACTGATTCAGATTTTGATTTGGATTTTAGTTCTGATTCTGATTCTAACTCTGGTTCTGATTCTTCTGCTCCTCATCCATTGAGATATCGTATATGACAGAGGCGGATCCAAAATTTCAGGAGGATGAGTGCACCCCACTACCCGACCACCGTTTGATTTGGTTCTCTAAAATTTTACCATGAACTGACAACAACTTGACAAGTAAAGAACAATCAATATTGTAATTACAAAAACTTATCATTCCATAGATAAATATCAATAAATAATTTTCTTACCTTGGAGAACTATCAATGATAACATCGTTATTTATAGTTACAAATACTAAGCTCGATATATTAAAATTAAATAACTAATCAAAAAGAGAGTGGTAAATGAAAAAAGAGGGAACTTGAAATTGAAAAGATTCAAATTAATTTAAATTTTATTTTTTAGAGTTTTTGAAACTCAANTACTGGATTCGAGAAATAGTAGAGAATGAATTGCTAAAAGTCTTGATGATTTCTACAAGTGAGAATCCCGTAGATATGCTGACCAAGGTGGTACCAAGAGACAAGTTCGAATTATGCAAAGAACTTGTTGGCGTGCACTCAAGCTAGAAGTCTGGTGTTACCTCCTTTCAGTGAATGGGTCTGGAGGGGGAGATTGATGGGGTCCAAACCCATGTGTAGAAAAAAGAAAAGAAAGGGAATCTAATGATGGCAAGAGCAAGTCTTAGAGTTGGCAACCAATTTGTACTGCAAATTGCATAGTGCAAGTTGTAAAGTGAGATCCAATCTTTCGATTGGCTAATTTGGGCAGCCATCCCCTCTATAAAAGGAGAGCTTCCTCTCTCATTTTATACACCAATCTCATAGGAAAATATATCTGAGAGTTAGAAAGAAAGAGTGAGGTCTCAAGACAGGGTATAAGAAAATAGTCTGTGAAAAAAATAGAGAGTGAGCTATATTGTAGTGAGGTAGAAATATCAAAAGAGGGTTATTTCTTTTGAGTGTTGTAGTGGTCTTTAGAGTATTTTATTCGGACCTACAAAGTGTAAAATTTCTTGCTATAGTGATATCAGTTGCTCCTCTCAGGACCGTGGTTTTTCTCTTTATTCAAAAATATTTTTCCCGTAAAAATCTTTGTGTTCTTGTTGTTCTTTTTATTCTTCTTGATTACCATATCTCGGTGCTACGTTATTATTCCGCTTTTATTACCGTAAATATTATTTATGTAGGGGGATTTATTCCCAACATTATAAGCAAAAAAAATAAATAAAAAAAAATCAACCATGTTAAAGTCATGGAGTACTAGGAGAATAATAATAATAAGTCAGCAAGTAGGCTTCCAGATGAAATAATTTTTCACATATTGAGCTACTTGCCACTTTCGTCTTTGNGCTAAAAGTGTTGATGATTTCTACAAGTGAGAATCCCGTAGATATGCTGACCAAGGTGGTACCAAGAGACAAGTTCGAATTGTGCAAAGAACTTGTTGGCATGCACTCAAGCTAGAAGTCTGGTGTTACCTCCTTCCAGTGAATGGGTCTGGAGGGGGAGATTGATGGGGTCCAAACCCATGTGTAGAAAAAAGAAAAGAAAGGGAATCTAATGATGGCAAGAGCAAGTCTTAGAGTTGGCAACCAATTTGTACTGCAAATTGCATAGTGCAAGTTGTAAAGTGAGATCCAATCTTTTCCGATTGGCTAATTTGGGCAGCCATCCCCTCTATAAAAGGAGAGCTTCATCTCTCATTTTATACACCAATCTCAGAGGAAAATATATCTGAGAGTTAGAAAGAAAGAGTGAGGTCTCACAGACAGGGTATAAGAAAATAGTCTGTGAAAAAAATAGAGAGTGAGCTATATTATAGTGAGGTAGAAATATCAAAAGAGGGTTATTTCTTTTGAGTGTTGTAGTGGTCTTTAGAGTATTTTATTCGCACCTACAAAGTGTAAAATTCCTTGCTATAGTGATATCAGTTGCTCCTCTCAGGACCGTGGTTTTTCTCTTTATTCAAAAAGGTTTTTCACGTAAAAATCTTTGTGTTCTTGTTGTTCTTTTTATTCTTCTTGATTACCATATCTCGGTGCTATGTTATTATTCTGCTTTTATTACCGTAAATATTATTTCTGTAGGGGGATTTATTCCCAACATTATAAGCAAAACAAAAAAAACAAAAAAAAAAAGAAAAAATCAACCATGTTAAAGTCATGGAGTACTAGGAGAATAATAATAAGTAAGCAAGTAGGCTTCCAGATGAAATTATTTTTCACATATTGAGCTACTTGCCACTTTCGTCTTTGTTCAAATGCAAAAATGTTTGCAAACTTTGGAATACCCTATTTATGCACCCTCATTTCTCTCTCATTTTTTTCAAAAATTCCTTCTGGAGTGGTTTGGCTTTGGGGAATATAGGCTCTTTGAAGAAGATGACATTTCAAGAAAGGAAAGGAGAATACTTTATCATGATTGCTAAGAGTAGTCAAGGCTTACTTCTAGAGCAAGCTATGTCTGATTCTGGTTCTGATACTGATTCAGATTTTGATTCGGATTTTAGTTCTGATTCTGATTCTAACTCTGGTTCTGATTCTTCTGCTCCTCATCCATTGAGATATCGTATATGACAGAGGCGGATCCAAAATTTCAGGAGGATGAGTGCACCCCACTACCCGACCACCGTTTGATTTGGTTCTCTAAAATTTTACCATGAACTGACAACAACTTGACAAGTAAAGAACAATCAATATTGTAATTACAAAAACTTATCATTCCATAGATAAATATCAATAAATAATTTTCTTACCTTGGAGAACTATCAATGATAACATCGTTATTTATAGTTACAAATACTAAGCTCGATATATTAAAATTAAATAACTAATCAAAAAGAGAGTGGTAAATGAAAAAAGAGGGAACTTGAAATTGAAAAGATTCAAATTAATTTAAATTTCATTTTTTAGAGTTTTTGAAACTCAATGATTGAACAAAAAAAGAGAATGATGAAAACACAGAAAAGAATCCAATAAAAATAAAATTTTAATTTAAGGATATATCAAAGGGTGAACCCAAAAATAGAAGAATGCATAGAAAAAAAAATAGAAAAGAAAAATAGGGCAAGAGATTTGAAGGAACTGAATTCGAACACTAGACCTAGTGGTCAATGGTGCACAAATCTACTACTACACCAAATATTCTTTTGACCAGGGTTTCTACATAAAACATTAAGTAGTTTATCCGAAAAATACCATTGTGATACACAGTCTAGGGAGGGGAGCATGGGTTCACGTGCCCCATGCCCCTCCATGTGGATCCGCCTATGGCATACGATGCCCTATATTGCGTCAAAACCTTGCTAACCCGAATCCACAAAATCCTAGTTTGTGCATTGCCTTTGAGTTTGTTCCATCTAACCAAGCTGTCAAGTTGGTTTCGGTTCATGAAGATGATCACAATCCATATTTTCTCGGTTATGAAATTCTTCACTACTAGAAAAAAGCTTTTTTTTCGACTACCATTTCCGACTACAAAATGTCAGTCGTAAATTTCCGACTACAGTAGTCGGAAAATACATATTTATATTTATATATTTTTTTTAGAATTTTGCCGACTACGTTTTCGACTACTATTATCATAAAGTTTCGCGGAAAAGTTCGCGCATATAATTTTCCGATTATTGTAGTCGGAATATAATATAGGAAAGTCAAACTACTTTTGACCGCATGGTCCTGATAGTTTTAGATTACAGTAGTCAAAAAATTTAAATAAAAATTTAATTAAATAATATACGATTTCCGACTACAGTAGTCGGACTTAGTCAGATATTATTTAGGTAGTCGGATAACGTAAGTTATTTAGGATTTTATTTTTCTAATTCTATTTTCCTTTCCCACATTCTCTCTTTTCTCTCATGCTAACAATGTCTCTCATCTCTTCAACCGGCGGCTTCAGCGGTTGTGATCGGCGACGATTACTCAGGTGACAGATCTCTCTCCGTCAGTTTCTCTCTCTCTCTCTCTCTCTCTCTCTCTCTCTTTCTATCTCTCTGTATGTGTTTTATTATTGGTGCAGGGCAAAAATCTTAACACTGATGTAGTAAAAAATGGTGTAAATGCACTGGCATTAACATAGGGCTTGGCTAATTTATAAAATTTTGCGGTTCTTAAGCGACAATGCATAAAGGGGAGAGGGGATTAATCTTGTTTGACTGTGGCAATGCAAAAACATTTGTAGCATTGTTTTTGAGCTTGATAAATGGTGATGTTGAATTGGAAGGGAAAGAAAATTTATTGTCCTCCCTAGAATTATAGGAAGCTATGTTAGATTCGTCTCTTTAGTCTTTCCAAGAATTCCACTATCAAGTTGGTTGCATTACTAGAAATTATGGAGGAAACAGGGGATAGATGGATCCTCTTTGGTATTTAGTATCATTACATATGCTTTCGTTAGATAGTTCCTTAAAAGCAATGGATTATAGAAAGTCATCAACGTTTTGGCACGAAGATGCTTGTTGAGAAAATGAGAGTTGTCTTTTTATATTGATCCTTTAGACAAAGAAAGCACCTCTATTCAAGTGTTGTTGAAAAGAATGGCTTCTCTTTTTCCTTGTTGATTTGAGACCTTAAATCTTTTAATTGTGAAAAAACTAGAAGATCAATACATCTGCTTACATAAGATAATTTGCACATGCTTTCATATTGTGAACTAAGGCAGCCTTATTGAACTTGTGCATAAATGTTATCGAATCCTCGATTGTCGTCTCTACTACCATGTTGAAGTGTGTGACGAGTAGTGATAATATTGATGGAGTTGCTACTTCTAAAAGATTCAACTCATGTTCTTATAGTTGACGCTTTGTTATGTTTTTA
>AWOL01S0131217.1:0-26651 GCA_000715115.1 Nicotiana otophora
AAAATCATTTTTCGGCAACTTAAAAATGGGTTCACAAATTATCGTGGACTGAGCTATGAAGCGACTCATATAATTCAATCTACCCAGTAAACTCATTACCAATTTCTTACTCTTTGGCGGTGGCAATTCCTGAATGGACTTGATTTTTGAGGGGTCCAGTTCTATCCCCTTCCTGCTTACAATGATGCCCAACAGTTTTCCAGTAGGGACTCGGAACGCGCACTTTGCCGGGTTCAATTTCAAACTGTACCTTCGCAGGCGTTTGAAAAATTTCCTTAAATCATCCAATTTCTCTTAACTCTTTTGAGACTTTATGATGGCATCATGCACATACACTTCAATCTCCTTATGAATCATGTCATGAAAAGGGTCGTCATGGCCCTCATGTAGGTGGCACCGGCATTCTTGAGACCGAACGTCATGACCCTATAGCAGTAAACTCCCCAAGGTGTGGTGAAGGTTGTCTTCTCTGCATCTTCCTCATGCATCAAGATTTGGTGATGCGGAGAGTCAAAAAAAGACCAGCCTTGGAAATGAAGAAGGCGTGATAGAAACTAGAATCAACATTCATCTAGAAGGCGAGCAGAAGGAAAAACTGGTTGAGCTCCTCCGACAATACATCAATGTGTTCACATGGTCATATGATGACATGCCGGGATTAAGCACTGACATTGTCTCGCATCGGTCCAGACGAAGTGTGTTTCTTGTATGAGTGCTTGAGAGCGATGATGTGGCACTTCATTATTAGCTTAAATGAGATAGCCTGGATTGCCAAGGTGGATGGGAGGGGTAATTTTTGGACTGGGTCAGGTGAGATTGGGCTTATGTTTTGGGCTGAAATTGATTTAAAGAATGGCCAATTTGTGTTTAACAGAAAATTGTAATTATAGCCTTTAGCCTCTTTTGATCCCTTTTATAATTAAATTAAATAAGCTTAATAATTTTCAATAAAATACAGTAAAATTATAATTATTATATACATTACTATCTATTTTAATTAATTGTTTATAAATACTTCATTTTTCGAATTATAACATTAATTTTAAATTATTAACATAGTAGTCTAATTAACTAGAAACTAAGGAGTAATTCAACAAATTAATTATTTTAATAATCTTAAAATAGTAAGTATATTTGTAATTATATAATACTGATACTAAGTGATTAATTTCAAAACTAATACATAACTAATTTGCATAAATAAGTATTTATTGATGGAAAATACTTTCAAAATACTTATTGTAAACTATTAAGTATAAATTAATTAATTTTAAAAGGGAGGGTCAAATTTTTCTGTCAAAAAGCGTTATTGTGGATCGGGTTGCGCGCCACAGCAGGCCTTGTAGGCTTTATATATTAGCGCTTGGGCATGATCCGCCCCTTCGGAGTCTGACATACCAGCAGTGAGCATAAGCACCATGATATATATACACATACTTTGTGAGGGGCATTGATATCAGGCACTCGTACAGTAATGAGTAATTGTGTGTGTGTTGAGTGGGCATTAGCAGACATCTGGAGTATTCTGAGAGAGTTGAGTACTGGGAAATATCACTGTGAAATCATTCATTTGACATGCATATCTGACAAGTAGACATAGAGATGTAACATTCTTCATGCTAGTTGTTATTGACATGTTCCTACCAGTTTTGGGGCTTTAATTGTTGAACTTGAAAGCATGACTAAATTTCTGTAACATGAATGAGTTGATCATGATAATATCTCTGAGTTGTTTATTGTTTCTATCATCATTAAACCTGTGTTTTCATTATATTGGACTTTGACTGTCTTATTTTGAGCTCGTCACTGCTTTCATCCCAAGGTTAGTTCTGTTACTTATTGAGTACATGGAGTCGGTTGTACTCATACTACACTCTACACTTCATGTGCATATCCAGGTAAATCTGGACATGGGGATTTCTAGATCTGTGCTAGTACCTGCTTGGAGGCTTCAAGGAAGCTTCTATGACGTCCGCAAACCTTAACTCTCTATCATTTTATTTTCTTCAGTACTGTTCTATTACTCAGGTATTTTGTACTAGAGTTTTTGGTTTATATTGATACTTAGTAGTGCTCATGTATTCGTTGATACCAGATTCTTTTGGGGATAGTTGTAGTAGTATTTCAGTTATTTTTATCAGATATTTATGAGACTCCGCTATTGAGCTTATTAAAACATGTTTATTCAAATGTTTAGCTGTTGTGTGATTGTCGACTTGCCTAGCAACTGTGTTAGGCGCTATCACGACAAGTTGAGATTCTGGCCGTGCAAATACCGTGTTTTCTCCACTTGTATGACTATGTGAGCTATTATTCATGCTAGAAATCATGTCAAGGCTATTTGCTTATCCGTTGAGACATGATAGGACCCTTTTTCTATGTTGAGCCTTTTTTCCTTAACCATCGTCATGTTTTTCAGTTATGATATTATATCTACGTGCTATATCACTGTCTTTGTGCACTTTTTAAATGTTATCTCAGATATTGTTAGTGTCCTTGTGTGTGACACGGGTTTGAGATAAGTTGTGGCTTGTTAATATATATTTCATGCGGTATTTTGATTGTGATATTGTGAGATGGTGGCAGATTAAGATTTAAGGTTGTTGATGATTGATTTTGGGTCATGGAGCCACATTGAGCACATTGATAACTGATCTTGGACCATAGAGCTATGTTGATATTGATAATAAGGTCACGCTTGCGTTAATGCCCCACATTGGGCTGAGTGACATTGATTGTTAACTTTGATCTGATCAGAACTTGGGCTAGGATCTGTCCCTCCAGAGTCAGGTGATAACCCCTGTTACTTTTGGACCTATGAATACAAGCACACGATGTGTGCTTAGTGAGGGGCATACGTCATGCACTCGTACAATGTTGAGTGTGTGTGTGTGTGATGGTTCAAGGGTATTGTACTAGGCAACATAAGGGTGTTGGGAGCATGATTGACGGGTACTTATGCCAGGCACCATGAATGTGCTGAGATTGTGTATACTTGATAATCAAACTGTGATGTTGTTGATTTTGGTATGTAAATTTGATGTGCATGCATATAGTTGTATTTTCCTCGTGCTAATTGATATTCAACGACTATATTTGATGTTTAGAGCTTCAGATCATAGTTTATCTTGATAAATTCGTGTCTAAGTGATTCTATAAAAAAGTTGATTCCTTGACCGATACACCTGAAAAGCATGTCTATTTCTCCTCTTATTGTATTAGAGTTGAGCATGTATTATTGGAGTTGCTTTTCCTTATTTGCCATTATTCTGTTATTATTGTTGTTGTTGGTTATTGAAACTGGATATAAGACTTTGCCAACCTTGCTATTGCTTTCTCCTAGTTGGGCTTGCTACTTATTGAGTACATGGGTTCGATTGTACTCATACTACACTCTTAACTTCTTGTGCAAACTCTGGTGTTGCTGATACCGGTGGTTGCTTGCAAGCTGTTTATCCGGATTTGCTTGGAGAACTCGAGGTAGCCTTTTTGTCCCGTTCGCAAGCCTTGTTGTCCCCTCCTTTATCTTGTGTTATTACTATTTAGTTTTTTGGGTAGTATTGTATGTTGTTCAGACTTTGTATTTAGTACTCCATAGAGCTCATGCACTCGATGACACCAGATTTTCGATTATTTCAGTTGTATTTTCATTAGGACTTCAGTTACCTATGTTATTCAGCTATTTGAGACTATGTCTTATTGTTATTGAAGTTTATTTATGCTTACTTGTTGTCGGCTTGCCTAGCAAGTAGTGTTAAGTTCCATGTCACGACCCAAAATCCATTAAAGGTCGTGATGGCCCCGGACACCGCAGTCAGGCAAGCTAAAAATAAATACTTAATTTAAATTCTCATTTTTTTTATATTTTTAAAATCATATTTCCTTTAATTAAATAGTAAAAGATGGAGTTTACAAAATAAATAATAATTTCTTTAAAACTTCCAACACAGAGCAACCCATAATCACACAAAACCCGGTGTCACAAGTGCATGAGCATCAATTAGGAATATAAAATAAAATACAGCATCTGTCCAGAATACAAATTGGACAGGAAAATATAAATACTCTGAAGGAGACTCTGCTAGTTGCGGACTCGTAACATGGAATGCAGCTCACCTAAGTCCCCGCAATAATCGCGCCTCTGCGCCCACGAGGCCACTATACATATATGCACCTACACAAAAACGTGCAGCAAGTGTAGCATGAGTACGTAAATCAGCGTGTACCCAGTAAGTATCCCGCCTAACCCCGAAGAAGTAGTAACGAGGGGTAGACTTCGACACTTACTAAGGGCCAACAATATGATAATACGAAATTGTAATTAAGCATGATATATATAACAATAAAGCTCAGAACAAGAAATAACTGAATAATGCATCACCCTATTTGAGGACCCAAATCACTTCCTTCATTTAAAAGAAATAATCTTTCAAATAATGAATTTATACCAATTATGAAAGGAACTTCCAGTTCTATTATCACACACGAACACCACCAAGGACGTTCGGCCTGATCCAATATAAATATAAATTGTGCACTGCCGGGTCGAACGGCACGAACCATAGATGCATCTACTACCCCGCTCGCAAATCATACATGTGACGCGGTCAAATATAAATTTATCAATAAATCATAACCCTTTCTTGATTATTTTCAAACTAAGGACAATTTGACTTGAAGCTTTTATATTCTTAAAATCCTTGAATTATTTCCATTTGATACAATTAACAAATATAACCAAATAACAGTGTCCACAAAGCATAGTGTAAACCCAAAACTACCCGGACACAAACAGGAATAGTAGCTACGTACGGACTCTCGTCACTTAATGCGTACGTAGCCCCCACAAATAACAATACATATTAATTAAGTTCACCTATGGGGTAAATTCCCTCTTACAAGGTTAGAAATGAGACTTACCTCACTCCGAAGTTCCATCACAGGCTCCCAAACCCTTTCAATAACTCAAACTGATGCCCAACGCTCCCAAAACTAGTTAATAAACGTGCAAATCCATAGATACACACTCTAATATTTATTATAACCCAATTTATAACAATTCCTAACTCCGCTTAACAAGTCGATAAAAATCACCCTCGATCCCACGTGCCCGAATTTCGAAAATTTTCGAAGATAAACTTTGCCCATGACACCACGAACTCAAATATATAATTTATTCCAAATTCCATGTCCAATATTGTGGTTAAAATCCAAAAATATCCATTTCTATGTTTTGTACCAAAAATCCCAGATTTCTACAAATTTTCAAGTTTAAATCCTTATATAAACCATGTACTTAACCCACAATATGTGGAAAATGGCCAAATCTCGTCTTAAAATGACACTGCCCAGCCTGACTTCTCGCTTCTACGGTCCAACAGCCGCTCTTGCGGCTCCGCACCTACGGAAATTCAATCGTAGGTGCGGTTCAAGCTCGGCCTAACATCCCCCGCATCAGCGCCCCTTACGCACTTATGCGCCTTCGCTTCTGCGAGTCCACGTGCGCAGGTGCGTTACCGCTTCTGCGAAACTCCACCGCATCTGCGCTCTCAGCCTACCTCAGCCACAACCGCTTCTGTGACCCTCTTGGCCGCTTTTGCGGCTCCGCACCTGCAGCCAAAACCTCGCAGGTGCGGTTACACCAGAAGTCAGATGCTTCAGCTTTTCTTCCAAGTCCAAACTCGATCCGTTTACCGTCTGGAATCCACCCGAGGCCCCGGGACCTCAACCAAATATACCAACACGTTCCAAAATACATTACGAACTTAGTCGAGGCCTCAAATCACACCTAATAACATCGAAACCACGAATCAACCAACAATTCAAACTTAATAAACTTTGAAATTCCAAACTTCTACAATCGATGCCGAAACCTATCAAATCACGTCCGATTTACCTCAAATTTTGCAAACAAGTCATAATTGACATTACGGACCTACTCCAACAAACAGAAATCAGAATTCGACCCCGATATCAAAACTCCACTTCCGGTCAAACTTCTCAAAGACCTTCAAATTTCTAACTTTCGCCAAATGATCCTAAAATGACTTACGGACCTCCGAATCCACTTCCGGACGCGCTCCCAATACTAGAATCGCCATATGGAGCTATTCCCAGTCTCGGAATCCCAACAGACATCGATAACATTGAAATGCACTTCAACCCAAATTAATGAAATTCTTTCAAAATGTCAACTTCCACAATAGGCGCCGAAATGCACCTAGGTCATCCAAAACCCGATCCGGACATACGCCCAAGTGCAAAATCATCATACGAACCTGTTGGAACCTTCAAATCCCGATTTCGAGGTCGCTTACTCGAAATCCGACCTTGGTCAATTCTTCCAACGTAAAGCTTCCGAAATTAGAATTTTCTTTCCAACTCAACTCCGAACTTTCCAAAATTCAGTTACGACCATACGCACAAGTCATAATACATGAAGTGAAGCTGCTCGGGGTCTCAAACCGCTGAATGACGTGCTAGAGCTCAAAATGACCTGTCGGTTCGTTACATTCTCTCCCACTTAAACATACGTTCATCCGCAAATGTGCTAAGAACTGCTCTAGAGTTGTCTGAAATCAATGTTTAACACCTCGTGCACCTACCCGTGCTACCACAACCCAGCTGAGCACATTAGCTCGAGCCAATCTGAAGATCTTTCTCTTTATTTAGTCAAGTAAGTCTTAGAGCCAAATTACAATGTCTGAAATCCTCTACCATGTTTGTTTCCAACTTACAACCACCGTATCCATCACTACATGATGTACCAATACATGATGGCATACCTTTACTGAATTCGTACCATGTACCGTGCAACTCACATGACTATAATAACATCCTCTGACAACAATAGCCGAAATCCCACGAATCTGATGCTTACAACACACCTCATGACACATATAAGTCTTGTTCCAATTCTTGAAATGCCACGACAGAGAAGATGTGTAGAACTCATAACCACCTGCCGAATTACAATTTATGGAGTCTCTCCTCCGGACAAGAACCATTACCTCATTCTGGACTGAATAACAATATTTACTCTTTAATATGCCTCATATAAATCTGATCGCACTGATCCCAGGTCCAATAATCTTGTCTCACCCAGTACAGGCTGCTCAGGCAAAAAGCCACCTCAAACACTGCAAAAATCTCATATAATGCCCAATGTACTAACAAACTACAAACTCGAATGTGATACATAAGGAAAAATGAAATCTGGAAAGAACTACTCAACCCACGTAACTAATTAAACAACCAAAAGGATGTTATGAACTTTTCTCAGGAAATGAGAAGCAAAACACGCAATAATAGATATGGAAAACTGTACTGAATAACACATTGTTGCGGCGTGCAACCCGATCCACACATGATACCCGTGGTGGCGTGCCACCCGATCCAAACATCATATCCGTGGAGGCGTGCCACCCGGTCCACACATAATAATCTAAGGAAAACATACCTCGATTCGTAATGCTCAGACTTACGAAATGCCCGAATATCAACCATAAGCACGCCAAGTGCATAATACAGATCCTCAGGAGACGGGTAGCGTCATAAGCTACAAAACTCAAGAACGACTAAGGTGTAATAAATGACCTGCATCTCGAGAGCCATCCTGCTCATAAAACATCACAACTATACTGGATCTTAATACGAGTGCGAATAATCAAATCGCCTCACAACCCACATGACACAATAGGGACTACACGGAAAGGCCGACAATAGAAATAACATCCAAGGCCTGAAGACCCCTCCGAAAATAGCGCTATGCTGAAATGAACACATCCGGCCTGATATAGAGCCCACATTGACATTTAGATCCATCCACAGACCTCAAGTCAATTCTGATCGTACCGCAGTGGGCTAATAACCTTTCAAGGATCAACAATAACCCCTAACACACAAGAACATCCTTCAAATCCAGAACAAACTTCCACAATGCACAACTAAACGAACCGAGCGCCTTTCAAGCATAAATTCTCACATTAGCGATAGTACCATAATCTTCATACTTGGTTTTAAATCTTTAATCAATCAGGTGACTACATGTCACACATATACAATCTTTTGTGGGATACACTTCCACGACCCTCCGTACCAGGTAACAAGTCTCCACATCCATACCACCGGTCACACTAATGTTGTAAAGCAAATCAAGAAGCTGCAAATCAGTACACAAAGCCTTTTACACAGGACACCGATCTCAGGTGATGCTAAGGACAATACCTGCTTACTCTAAACATCTGAATTCTTACCTGATAATTCGAGCTCGTGATATTCTTGTCAACACCGAAATGCAGCCTTGATCCTCAGCTTCCAATATCCCATGTCGCTCGCTGCACCTAACATACCAATACGTGAAAGTACCAGAATTTCATCATAACTCCCAAACCACCAATAGGGTACACACTTCATCATATAGAAACTTCTCACTTAACTCATTTCAGGAAAACCATTACCCCACGTGACTGAATTTCCATAACCGCAGAAAATACAAACCTCGAGTTGTGGTTTAAACCACCACAATTCTTCTGCGCTTCATCTACACATAACATGCCATAATACTCGTATGCCTCCAAATAATATCAAATACGGAGGCCGTCAAACCTCGCACGTACCGCCACAAATCACAGGTATACTTAACACGCTGAAGGAACTGATCATTGCCATCATCATGCCAATTCAACCATTGCTAACCAAATCCGACTTCTTCTAATTTACTCTGGATCTCCTTAGAAATAACAATAACTCCTTTATCAATATAACAAACTCAATCCGCACTCATCCTGAGTGACCCCATTTCGCGAGACCACATTGTCTCCAAAACCCACTAACCATCTCATGCCCTCCTTATGCGCATATTCGCGTCTTCAACTTGTACACCCATTCTGAAAGTTCCTCTATGAATCCGAAGTTATTTTCTCCCATTCCTCCAATGCCACAACGCATATTGAAGATAACATAGAACACTCCAAGCCACTTTTCATAATCTGCTGCAAAAACTCAATACTTAACCATATTACTGGCTCGAAATCCTTAGGCACCGCACTTTGAACCCACTAGAATCATTGTTAAGAGCCATCCACTTTGACTTGTTCCCAGTTATTATCAAACTCCAAGGCTCTGCTAGCACAAGAACACCCTCTCAAAGAAGCACCCGGTTGAATCACTTTCCTTGTAAATCATATCTACGCAAAGCATAAACTTAGAGTCTTCCCAAAGCCTGAACATGAATCGTTAAGACCAATTATAGCACACATTCCTCAAATGCTTGGCTCAAATCACAACTGATGTCCTATTTCTTTAGTCGTAATAACCCACCAACATGCCGATAACCAAAACTCTTATAAGTAGATAACCATGCAATCCAATAATAGATGGTGGGGCTCTCCCACTTAGCCTAAAACTACCATTGCATCATTCTAGAACCTACCAAGATTCCTTCTTCCTTACTGACAGGACCTTGCGCAATCGACCCGCCCAAATTCCTCGAAATATTCTTGTTAACCATTTCATGAATGCCTTGAATCACTAGCCACATTTACATATTCGACCTCTTACCGAATAGCCAGTAAAATTCTTCGTAGAAGTTTCATCAACAACACGCAACAAATTAATCTGTCCACTAGAAATAACCCACATGTGGAAATTCCATGCCGACATCTTCCAACAATGTTGCACCGAGTACAATCACTATAAAATCCTTAAACCATCCTGACCCCGTGCTCATTCACCAGCCGTACAAGCCTGCTCACTCCCCATTGACCTCAACTAAACGTGTGACGATATATTATAATCCAAAGTCATGTTGTATCCTTCTTCATATCATGCAACTCGTTTCCGTCGTATCCAACCTTTCTCTGTATAGAATCCAATATTCCAAATTAAGTTCGTAGACTTAGTCACTATCTACGATGAGTTCCAAATCACTCTAAACTTTTCCCAAGGCGTATAGTCATCCTACCACTGAACCATATGCTACTCTGCCACTCTCCCACTTTGGTCAAACTCACTCCTTTAAGCAACTATTCGACTGTTGTTTAGGGCTGCTTAACGGGTAGATCGGGCAGTTATTTACACTTAACAGTTTGGCTTATCGGTTATCGGTTTTTAAATATATTAATTCGCTAGCCACCCGAAAAGATAGCAGGCGGATTTGTATCAGTTTAGCTATTATCGGGCGGTTATCGGTTTAGTTTCAATTGATTGAAATGATGACATTCTTTAGTCGTGGGGATAGGGATGTGAAGTACATAGATGAACATACTGATGGACTAATTGCTTTTAATTTGTATGTTCTGTAGGTAAAGCTGCAATTCTTGGTCAAAGTGAGGTTTAATTATAAGCGGTGAAGTTATGATTCATACTTGTAAATATATACTACGTATCTGTTATGTAAAGATGGTTCCACTCCATATTAGTGGAAACTGCATCTTCTTACTCATCATGTGCATGCTTGATACTGAGGTTATATTTTGTCGTGTGTGGGAGGGCTAGATTTTGTTGGATCTCATTTTGGGGTTTTAGGGGGAGATCGCGTCCTGCACATGTAGATGCCTTTTTTGTAACAGATGAATTGTGTTTTCAACTATGATGCTTAGCTTATGGCAATGGTTGATATTAGCAGTATTAACCTGAGAGCTCTCACTGCTGGTTGGGGTTGAAGCTATTGTTGCTCTGTAAATTTCGTTGTAACTGGCTTGTGTCCTTTCTGCTGCTACTCTTCCGGATTTTGCTAAGAACAGTTGACATAAAACTAGTTAGAAGTTGTAGTGTCTCCTGGCTTTGCTTTGGCTATATAGTAAACTATTTAAAGTTAAAGTTTTGTAACAAAATATGAATGATTATGGAAGATGGTAATCTTTCTGAATATATATATATATATATATATATGGTTAACGGATTATCCGTTAAGAAAATTGAATAATCCGCCCCAAACTGATAAGCCGTTAATAAAAAGATTTCAATCTGTTCCCCAGCCGTTAAACCGTTAACCCGATGCTAATAAGCCGTTAAGCTTCAGTTTCGGTTCGGTTTTCAGTTTCGGTTCAGTTTGTAACACCCCTACTCTTGTTTCTCACACTTAGCCTTCAAGAAATTTAACCACCGCAAGACACCTCCCACATGTTCTTCCTCATCCTTCGCTGCCCAGTTGTTGCCTTAAATCAAAATCCATCTTTGTAGCATTTGAACCAATAGATCGCTTTTAACTTTAAATCTTCACAAAGATCATCTTTCTCGAGCCGTCAACCTTAGAAATACCCATTTGATCCTGAAAAAACTGCACTCCGCTAACTTTGGCGACTGTTTCCCTGGCACCATCTCGCACTACTCTGCCCCAAAGACGATTGATGAAGACCATAACACCGGCGAACTTAACACATTCACTCAAGGGCGACGACACCACATCCCAGATGCAATTTCCACCACGTTTGAAAACACCAAGTCTCGTTACTCCGTCAACCCAAACCTGAACATTCATAGTCCCATTGCCTTTCCTTCACCGGAAATAAAATATTGACTCTCTGAATCATGCACTGAGTAAACCTCCTTCCAAGTCATTCACTGCTTCGATGCATGGAGAAGCATCCTACCATTACGCAACATGGTGCGATTGTAATGCACAAATCGTCCTAACAATCAATGCCAAACCTCAAAACCTTAGGTAATACTGATACCGAGCTGAAATGACAGAATGGCCTTTCGCAAGGTGATGACAATAGCCCAATCAAATACGCAGGGAGAAATATACTGCACCACATCTGTAGTACCATTAACATTTCTCGATTCCCAGTTTATAACAAGCGCTTCACATCGCATAAGACTGAATAGGAAGGGAATGAAGGTATAAGCCTTAAAGGAATCGAACCGCACGATGAGGAATCAAGAAGGGAAGTACTCCTAACAGTCATGTAGCCTCTCGAAGATAAGTACAGACGTCTCCGTACCGATCCACAAGAATCTACTAGAATCGCCCATGACTCGTGAGACCTAAGTGAACCTACGGCCCTGATACTATGTTATCACGACCCAAAATCCATTAAAGGTCGTGATGGTGCCGGACATCGCGGTCAGGCAAGCCAAAAATAAATACTTAATTTGGATTCTCATTTTTTTATATTTCTGAAATCATCTTTCCTTCAATTAAATAGTAAAAAATGGAGTTTCCAAAATAAATAATAATATCTTTAAATATTCCAACACATTGCGGCCCATAATCGCCCAAAACCCGGTGTCACAAGTGCATGAGTATCAACTAGGAATATAAAATAAAATACAACATCTATCTGGAATACAAATTGGACAGGAAAATATAAATACTCTAAAGGAGACTATGCTGCTTGCGGACTCGTAACGTAGAATGCAGCTCACATAAGTCGCCGCAATAATAGCGCCTTTGCGCCCACGAGGCCACTAGACATATATGCACCTGTACAAAAATGTGCAGCAAGTGTAGCATGAGTACGTAAATCAACGCGTATCCAGTAAGTATCCCGCCTAACCCCGAAGAAGTAGTTACGAGGGGTCGACTTCGACACTTACTAAGGGCCAACAATATGATAATATGAAATTCTAATTAAGCAAGATATATATAATAATAAAACTCATAACAAGAAATAACTGAACAATTCATAACCCTATTTGAGGACCCAAATCACTTCCTTCATTTAAAAAAACTAATCTTTCAAATAATGAATTTATACCAATTATGAAAGGAACTTCCAGTTCTATTATCACACGCGAACACCACCGAGGATGTTCGGCCCGATCCAACATAAATGTAAATTGTGCACAGCCGAGGGTCGAACGACACGAACCATAGATGCATCTATTACCCCGCTCGCAAATCATACATGTGACGTGATCAAATATAAATTTATCAATAAATCATAACCCTTTCTTGATTCTTTTCAAAATAAGGACAATTTGACTTGAAGCTTTTAAATTCTTAAAATCCTTGTCTTAGTTCCATTTGATACAATCAACAAATATAATCAAATAACGGTGTCCACAAAGCATGGTGTAAACCTAAAACTACCCGGACACAAACAGGAATAGTAGCTACGTGCGGACTCTCGTCACATAATGCGTACGTAGCCCCCACAAATAATAACACATATTAATTAAGTTCACCTATGGGGTAAATTCCCTCTTACAAGGTTAGAAAAGAGACTTACCTCGCTTCGAAGTTCCATCACCGGCTCCCAAGCCCTTCTAATAACTCAAACCAATGCCCAACGCTCCCAAAACTAGTCAATAAAGGTGTAAATCCATAAATACACACTATAATACTTATTATAATCCAATTTATAAAAATTCGTAACTCCGCTTGAAAAGTCGATAAAAATCACCCTCGGGCCCACGTACCTGGATTCCGAAAATTTGCGAAGATAAACTTTAACCATGACACCACGAACTCAAATATATAATTTATTCATAATTCCATGTCCAATTTCGTGGTCAATATCCATAAATATCAATTTCTAGGTTTTCTACCAAAAATCCCAAATTTCTATAAATTTTTAAGTTTAAATCCTTATATAAACCATGTATTTAAGTTACAATATGTGGGAATCACTTACCTTGACATAGATGACGAAAATCCTCCTTCCAAGAACTCCAAAAATCGCCCATCCAAAAGAAAAATAGAGGAAAATGGCCAAATCTCGTCTTAAAATGACACTGCCCAACCCGACTTCTCGCTTCTGCGGTAATACGGCCGCTCTTATAGCTCCGCACCTAAGGAAATTCCATCGCAGGTGCGGTTCAAGCTCGGCCCAACAACCTCCACATCTGCGCCCCTTACGCGCTTTTGTGCCTTCGCTTCTGCGAGTCCACGTGCGCAGGTGCGTTCCCGCTTCTGCGGTCGCAACCTACCTCAGACAGAACCGCTTCTGCGACCCTCCAGGCCACTTCTACGGCCCCGCACCTGCAGCCAAAACCTCACAGGTGTGGTTACACCAGAAGACAAATGCTTCAGTTTTTCCTTTCAAGTCCAGACTTGATCCGTTTACCATCCGGAATCCACCGGAGGCCCCCGGGACCTCAACCAAATATACCAACACGTTCCAAAACATATTACGAAGTTAGTCGAGGCCTCATATCACGCCTAATAACATCGAAACTACGAATCACCCTCCAATTCAAACTTAATGAACTTTGAAATTCCAAACTTCTACAATCGATGTCGGAACCTATCAGATCACGTCTGCGTTACCTCAAATTTTGCAGACAAGTCATAATTGACATTACGGACCTACTTCAACTTTCAAAAATCGGAATCCGACCTCGATATCAAAAGTCCACTTCCGGTCAAACTTCTCAAAGACCTTCAAATTTCTAACTTTCGCCAAATGACCCTAAAATGACCTATGGACCTCCGTAGCCACTTCTAGACGCGCTCCCAATACTAGAATCGCTATACGGAGCTATTCCCAGTCTCAGAATCCTAACGGACATCGATAACATTGAAATGCACTTCAACCCAAATTTATGAAATTCTTTCAAAATGCCAACTTCTACAATAGACGCTGAAACACGCCCGGGTCATCCAAAACCTGATCCGGACATACGCCCAAGTCTAAAATTATCAGACAAACCTATTGGAACCTTCAAATCCCGATTCCGAGGTCGCTTACTCGAAATCCGACCTTGGTCAATTCTTCCAACGTAAAGCTTCTGAAATTAGAATTTTCTTTCCAACTCAACTTCGAACTTCCTGAAATTCAATTCCGACCATACGCACAAGTCATAATACCTAAAGTGAAGCTGCTCAAGGTCTCAAACTGCCAAATGACGCGCTAGAGCTCAAAATGACCAATCGGGTCGTTACATGCCATCACGGCTCTGGTAGAATTTTGGGTTGTGACATTGAAGCTCGTAAGCATGGGTCAAAAATAATTTTTGTTTTTGTATGTGCAGCAGCGGGATTTTATGAAAATATGATTGAAAATTTATCTCCACATGTAGCATTCATACTTTTTTGGATTGAAAACTTCGCTATCATCAAATTGGCTGCAACTTGATCCGCACCCGCCTTGAACCTGTCATTAACCTCATAGAACCATTAGCCCTGATACTACTTATTGGGATTGAAGTAACATGGCATCATGCGCAAGCTAGCCAAACAAACCTTGAACGACGATAAATTAGACAACAAGAATAATATACTAAAAGAGGCATAACATACTTTATATGGTTTAGGTCAATTGACTACATCGATCTACTGATATAAAAGAAAAAAGTTATTGAGAGAATAAAATTCTCTCCCTAAATAAAACTCTTTAAGGACTACATTGTGGATGTTTTTTTCTGTTTTTTTTTATGAATGAGGGACCATCAATTTATAGAGGTCCACAATCTTTTCTTCCAAGAAATGGATCTGTCATATATGGAAAAGATTTATAATTTCCTTATAGGAAAGTAAAATTAATTTTGGTAAACTATTTTTTCATACTTCAAAAAAAGGTAAAATCCAAATATAGAAAGAAAATCACGACAAAATCCTAACAGGACGTGATAATTAATTTTTCATAAAACTACGCCTGATTTTCAGCTTCTCAATCTGGTCCATTAAGTACCTGCAATTAGATAAGAGATTGTTAAGTATGAGTTCATTTATAATTTGTTAATACTATAAAGAGAGAGAAGAAATAAGAAAGTAGAAGGGAACCAGAAGAAATAGGACAATAATGGTCATTAGAAGATAGAGCAAATTGTTTGTCTAATATAGTAGGAGTCGTGGCAAGGAGGTAGCTATGCATCGGCGATCATATAGCCTGGAAAGGCTCTGCCATCGGTCCATCGAAAGTATCATATTCTACTCCAACTATATTCAACGCCTTGCACCGTAAATCAGCAAAACAAGCCATTTCATTTCTTTATTATTGCCGAGTTTCCCTCATTGACATTGTAAGATTCTTACACTATCACATTAAAATAACTTAGGATATTTATGCGTGTACATTAATCGTAATTTGTAATCTAAATGATGCAGTAAAGAATATGCTATAATCAGTTAAAATACATCAAAAATATAAAATTCATTATAATATATATATCGCGCACGCTAAATCCTTGTTGATATTCCATTTCTTTCTCTTTTTCTTTCATCGTTGTTTTTGTTTTTCCTTCTTATAAAGTTGGGGTTATGAGTGCTTTCCCTTTTTATAACTAAAGCCGTCAAGTAAAGCCGTACTTAAACATTGTACACACAATCGCAAGTAATTCTTTATTATTGCACATAAGATACGTTAGTTTTCATGCGCTTAACCGCATACTTTCTTGAAGGGAAAGTTGAAGCGAACATGCTCTATTGACCAAAACAACTGCAAAATAACTTGTAACATGGCTGCCGTACATATCATAGTATACCGTCGACGTGTGACATACACTTTTAAGTTGATTGGTGCATTAATTTCTCGAATCATTGCCCCATTACAGGCAATAAATTCAAGAAAGATATCTGAAAACCCTATAAATATTATGGTTAGTTATCAGTTTTTCCCAATTCGACATATCAATTTTTGTTTGTATTGCCAAAGAAAACCCAAGGAAGAAGCCCATTTTTTTATCTAAATGGATAACCTGATAATATCTTGCATTACTGTCCTCTTATCTTCTATATTTCTATTCTTGCAATCAAATGCAACATCAACCTACAATGTGTTAAGCTTTGGTGCCAAACCAAATGGCCAAACTGATGCAACTCAGCCATTTCTGAAGGCATGGAGCGCTGCATGCAGCTCAGTGCAACCAGCGACCATTTACGTTCCCCGAGGACGTTATCTACTAAAGGCAGCAACATTTAGAGGGCCATGTCAAAATAGAATAACTGTAAGGATTGATGGAACCCTTGTGGCTCCATTGGATTATTGGGCCATTGGCAACTCCGGCTACTGGCTTTTGTTCATTCAGGTCAATGGGATTTCGGTCATCGGTGGAAATCTTGATGCTAAAGGAGCAGCTTTTTGGGCTTGCCGGAAATCGGGCAATAATTGCCCAGTTGGAGCTAGGGTATGTTTTTTAATAACTCTATTTCATGCACTAAAAAATTCTCTCTGTCCAATTTATGTAATAATATTTGGCTGGGCACAATATGTTTATGAAATTAAGAAAAGGTTAACCAAATATATATGAAAAGTATCAAAAAATGTGTAACTCTTTTCGGAACAAAATAAAAAGAAAGTACGTCACACAAAATGAGACGGGTGAAGTAGTTATTTGATCAAAAATTGAAAAATGACCAAACTTTTGTTGAAGGTTTAGGTCTTAAACTATACCTAGTAGGTAACTTTTCTTCGTTAAGTATAATCATTCATTCTTGAGATCATTATTTCTTCTTCTAGTACTTGGAGTTGTAGGGCGTGTGCCGTGGTGATGGTAGAAGAAGAAAGATTTAACCTTCATGTTGTAATTTAATCTCAACAGCAAAAATACTAATGTTTTTCATTTAAAATATTTCTCAACTTCAACTTTTATTAACGTTCCTACCCTTTTATTTGACATCATGTGAAATGAACTTAAAAATACGCACACACATTCTCTCCTCCTAGACATTATAACACATGTTTATATTTTTTCCATTTCACTCTACATGTATCCTTATACATAAAAATATCCTTATACATAATAAATATCTCAGTCCATTTTAGTACATCGAAAGTACAATGTCGTAACTATTCATGAAGAAAACAAAAATAATATAAACGTAAAATATTTCAATTATCTTAATTTCTTCATGTGAAAAGTGCAGTCAATAACCTTCAATTGGGCTAATGATGTTGTGATAAGTGGCTTACTATCAATCAACAGCCAGCTAACACATATTGTGATCAATAGCTGCAACAACGTGATGGTTCGTAAGGTAAGAACAATAGCCCCCGATCAGAGCCCAAACACCGATGGCATTCATGTTCAATCATCAACTGGTGTTACTATCATAGATAGTAGATTCAAAACTGGAGATGACTGTATATCTATTGGACCTGGAACTAGAAATCTTTGGATGGAGAACATTCTATGTGGACCTGGACATGGTGTTAGGTAAGCACTTCATGTTACTACCATGACCATATAGCAACAATCCTATTTAAAAGCTTAAACTATTGAAAAGATTATGCTTTGTTTATTTAATTATGTTTATAACAAACCTATCACTTTCAAGCCTAATTCTTTTTTATGAGCCAAACATGCAGATATTCTTTTTTATTTTATAAAAAACATCGAGGAAACTCGAACCAATGATTTTTACCTACTTTGATACCCTATTGAAGTGGGCAGCCATCCCATTTAAAAGCTTAAACTATTAGAGACCCACACTTTTATTTACTCATATATATATGTGTGTGTTTTCCGATCTCCTTAGGTACATACAACGAGTATGAATGTTTTCATTTTTTGTGTAGCCCTGTGTTTGTGAAGGAGAAGAAGGGATTGGGCAATTCGAGGAACTTGTGCGACATGTTAAAACGAGAATAACACAACACTTTTTAGAAACAATAGGATCAAATAATCTTTGATTTTAATTGTACATTGGATATTGATTCTATAATTAATACAAAATTATGTTCTCATTAACTATATAGAAAATACTAAATCACAATCTTTCATAATCACAATAAGTTTTAGAAGTGGGAGAAAATGTTGTTAATTATAAGAAGTCTGACTACTCAGCTTCACTTGCTCAAACTCAAATGAGGGACTAGGGATCAATGATCAATTTCTAGGTTTCATTATACTCGGCTACATGAATTGGTGGTCTGTTTTTTAAGCTATGGGACTTTTTCCAATAAAGAGGAAAATATTATTTGAGAGATGGTTGATGCCAATATCTCGATATATATTTCAAGTACCATATATTTGGGAAACATATAAGTGGAAACTAATGACTTCTAGTTAATTAATCGAAGCGATGTTGACCTTTATCATGTGAGTCATAGTTCATTTTTGCGGTTTCACACAAAAATCTTTAGACTTATGGTCATTACGTTCAAATATATATACACTCCTAAAAGTTGCAATTTGACCATCAATGTCGTTTTATTTGACACTTAGTTTAGGGTTTATTTTGTGTGTATTTATTTCCTATTTTATGTTGAAGATCTACTTTTATTCTTTCTCTTGCAGCATTGGAAGTCTAGCAAGGAATTATGAAGAAGATGGCGTACAGAATGTGACATTGGTTTACTCGATATTCACAGGATCTGATAATGGGTTAAGAATAAAATCTTGGGCAAGATCCAGCACTGGTTTCGTCACCAACATTAATTACCGCAACATAGTCATGAAGTACGTTGACAATCCAATCATCATTGATCAGAATTACTGCCCCAACAACCAAGATTGTCCAGGCGAGGTAAATATTATTAGAATGAACAGGAAAAGATGGGAAGTTGTGGGGGGAGAGGGGGGGTGGTGTCTTAAACAAAATGTTTGAACTTTTCAGCTTTTTAATTAAAATTTATCAAGAAATAGAAAATACCAAGAATATATGGGAGTTAAACCGACTGTATTTACGTTTGAACGTATTATATTTGCAAAATATACATGTGAGATTCTCGGATTCAGAAAAATTGCCGGCTTCATAGTAGTAGAACTATCGATGATCAAAGTATGATTTTTCATTTGCTTTCCTCTCGAGATGAGTTTTAAGCGATATTAATGTATATTTTGATATATCAATATTGAGCTGATTAAGTACTCTTTTAGCCTGTTGTTCAATTTGTTTATTGTTTTCCTCTGTAGAAAAATTGTCTGCTAACAGCTACAGAGGTAACGATGAATCTAAGTTGTTATGTTATGATTTAGTTTTTGGTTAATTGCAGACTTCTGGTGTAAAGATTAGTCAAGTAACGTATGAAAATATACAAGGGACGTCAACAACTCCAGTGGCTATGAAATTTGACTGCAGTCCCAGCAATCCATGCAAAGGAATCCAGATAAACGACATAAAGCTCACTCATATGAACAAAAAGGCACAGTCTTTTTGCAAAAATGTTCAGGGAAGTAAAAAAGGATTAATTTTCCCTGACAGTTGTATATGAGTACAGTTCTACTTTTGAAGTGTGTACGTTAGGGGAGGAAGGTGCCCCAATTAAGTTGGTATATTATGTTTCATGGAGATTCTTTATAGTCAGCTCCTCAATTTAAAAAGCAAGTGTTACCAATAGAAAGAAGGCTTAGTTGGTCTACTCCAATTAAGTAGTACATACCTTACAACAGCAATAATATGTTTTACTTTGCAAATTATGTAAAAAATGTATTTTCAATATCCTCTGACGCAAATTGAATATACAAAGTATACTAAATTTTATTTGTTTACCTTATCAATGTTTCATAGAAGTGGGTGTAGTTTATTGTGATGGTAATGAGATTTGATTCATAAATGGGTAAATGGGTTTGAAATTAATAATAGGTGTGAAAATAGGACAGTAACATAGAGGGAAATGGAAGATAAATGTGAAAATAAAGGGAGATCATGGAAGATAAATGTGAAAATAAAACAACTAAACCGTTCATATCATAATACAATGGACAAAAATGAAACTTAAGATAATATAATCATTTATTGGGAGTTTATTAGTTACCAACATAACCATCGCCATCATGTGTACCACATGATGCCCCATACTTCAACCGTAATGATTGAGCATCTCATCACAATGTTGTGCAGATGTTGACAAGTTTTGCTAGCATGATAATTATCCTAATCAATGGAACCCGTTCTAAGGATGACTATCTAATCGTCCAAGCTAATGATATGCCCAAAATCCTATACCGGTACGTGTAGCTTTGGGTATACAACACTTTTGGCCTTTACATTGGTTACATAACAAGTCTTCCAAAATACTCTTTATGTTTGTCACCTTTGGCCTAAATCATTAACTTTAATGTTTGGCTCATTAGCCACATAGCATTTCCTTTTCATTTCATGAACCTTCATATTTAATATTCAAAAGTTATTTACCCGTAAAACGGTACAGTTAAATTTATGCGTAGTTTTTAGACAAGTGAATTAATTTGATCCTGAAATAATAGATGAACTAGATAAAAATGTAGTACTTAGCCTTGAGATGGAGATGAAATAACAGAAATAATAATTTCGGGAGCAGGGCTTCCGGGCACAACAACAATGATATCAAAAAACAAGAAGATAAAATTATATTAAGCTTTGAATAGAGTGTAGCGTATGTTTGCCAGAAAATTCGTGTCATTTACAATGATAATAGAGCTCACTATTTATATCTGCTCCTAGGGAGCAAGGTCCTATGATCAAGCCCCTCTTTAATATCAATTATGAGGGCCACTGAAGAATGTATAACGGCGGGCAGTGAATGCCATATTTCTTGTAACGTGCAGTATACTTAATGCTGCAGAATATTCTTCATTAAATGCTACTTGGTGTAAGGCATTTATTTTATCTTTATAAATATTATTCTATTCGGTAACAGACAGGATCGTTGCCATCGATTTCAACTATCTTCTGTCTTCAGTTCCACGTGTCATTTCCTTATGCTATCATTTAATATAACATATTTTACCCTATACAGATAGTCCCCCTACTTTTCGGTGGCATATCTTTGTGTCACCGGGAAGTTGGTAGAAATATCCTTTTTGGCGTGAAATTACTGGCCCATCTGAAAAGTTTCTAATGGATGATTAGACGCACGTCTCTCCGCATTTAATGCCCCAAACACGCATAATCCCACGATTTAGCATAACATTTTTCGGTTATCGAGGCAATTATGGCCATGAGTTTAGCCGACTATACCTTTACTTATACACATCAACCTCCTTCATTTACACTTCATAATACTCTAAAGTTTTTATGACCGCCTTTACTAAACTCATACTTCGACTTTAACCTTTCTTTAGCTTCCTTCTTTGAGAGAAAAACTCTCCTTCTGATAAAAAACGGCCTCCTCTTCAAGAAACCTTAGTTCTTTAAAGAACGAAAGCAAAACTGATGATGTTTCTCCCCCTACGGTGAGTACTATCATCCCAAGAAATCTAATTACCACCAAAGACTTTGAAAAGAAATACCCTTCTGCTCACCCTCGTACGTGGGCTGTTAGCGTATATCCTTCTTCTATTCGTCCTTCCAGTATCCCTGTTGTGAAGGACGACTGCCACTGTCAAGATTTGGACATTATCGCTCCTGACCTGGCCGAGCGGATAACTTTACCTAAGAAAGGTTTTACATACTTTTACACATAGCCCTTCATTTTGGGAGGGTTTTCTTTGAGCGGAGAGCTTGACTTCGTCATTGTGGAGTTCTTCCTCCGCTATCAGGTGTGCTTGGCACATGTAAGCCCTTCCGTGTAAAGTACAATCTCTTGCCTTCGGCGCCTGTGCCAGGAGGCGGGAGAAGACCTATCCTTAGTTGGAGTGATGAACCTCTATTCCCCCAAAACCTTCCGCGGGGGAATGATAAATTTCAGCAAGCGTGACCACCATGCACTGCTATCCAGTATGGATGATGACAACGATCGTGGGTGGATGGAATGGTTGATTTTAGTCACCACCAGTGACATCATCCCGGCCACCGCTCCGGATTTCCCAGAATTATGGAACCGTACATGTAAGTCTTATCGTTTGTTTCTTCTTCTGTTAAAGATCATTCCTCATTATTACTGACTATTCTTCCTTTACTTGTTTCAGCGACTCGGTGGGTTCCACCTAGGGTTGAGGGCTTGGACCAATGGGTATAGAAACGTTTGGACATTACTACGTCGAAAACCTGCACATGGAAAGAACTGTCCCTGAAATATGGGTGCAAGGACAAAAATCATGGTAAGTTGAACTCATCTTGTTTTTACATTTTCATATAAGGAAGTTGTTTGACTCTTCTTTCCTGTTGAATTCAGGTCTACCCTAGGGCTCAGTTGTCGTCCTCGAGAAGGATGTTTTGGCTAATACTGCTGATGCAGCGAGTGCTTCTTCCGATAGTCCCCAGCCGGAGAACAAGCAACAAAAAAAAGACGTTTCTTCGCGGCTGGGGGAAAGAATAAGAGGGAAAAGAATGCCGCTCTCGAGTCATCTCTGGAAAATATGGTGACGAGCCCCCTGCCCAGGCCAGCCATAGATACTGTGATGATTGACGATGATGGGAAAGCCAGCGAGGAGGGGGCTTCTCTACACAGAAGATGACGACCTTCCTCGGCTCAACAAACTGCTCAATCTGTTGAGTTAGTTACACCAACTGAGGACGATGCCTCAGCACTTTGGGGGAGTTTTAGATGGTGGAAAATGCCAACTCCCATTTACAGATCCCGGTCGCTGCGCCCGGTACTATGAGGCTGAGTACCGGGTCCCTGCCTTCTTTGGTTGACGAGCAACCAACACCCAGCACTGCGCTTTCCATAGCCACTTCTCATCCTTCAATGCCATTAGCTTCATCTCCTTCTTCACTGACTATTCCACCAGCAACTGCTACATCATCTCCACCGGCCACATCTTTCCGGGAAGAGGATGTTCCTCTCCCCAATCTCCAGATCCTGGGAACTTGGGGCAAAATTACGTCGCCCCCTCAGAAGATCCGCAAAGGAGGAGGAGCGTTACTCTCTCTGTCTCTACCGGGTGCAATCTGTTGTCCCGGCCGGTGGAACTTGCTAACTATCTGAAGCCTTTGGCTTTAAAAAAAGATTGGGAAAATATACAAGCTCTCGCTCGAAAGTGCTTGTTGAACAATGCTATGCACAACGCCGCAGCAGTATACTCTTCATTTCCTTTGTTATCTCTTTTATCTTTGATTTAGTAGTATTTAGAGTTTGCTTTTTGTCACGCGCCGAACTCGGGGAGCGTGACCGGTGCTCAATCGAGTGAACCCGGTCAAGCAAGCATGTTAGATACTTTCTACCCAAACTCACTTTTCAATAAAGAGAATACATATTTTCGTTAATTAGACAATAAGTAGATCATGTATACAACACCAATTCATTACCATAAGTTACGTCATTTTAAAATCTATGGAGCATAACTTGTTTGACTTCCCAAACACTAATATACAACCCACACTATGTCTACAGAGCCTCTAATAGATACAAAAGAGTACTATGATAGTGCCGACAATAAGGCCCCGGCTATACCCCAAACACAATACACAAAGAACAAAAGATACATCACCCCGAAATGAAGTGGGGCTCACTAAGTTAGTTGGGAAGAGGGCCTACCGCTATCACTGATCAATGTCTCATGTTGTGGAACTACCTGCATCCACTGAAGAAGCAACACCCCCGGCAAAAGTGACGTTAGTACATATGGAATATTAATAGTATAAATGACAAAACACCTTCTCAATAGAACGATTAATAATACAATCAAGAACAATCATAATATCAGTGGAAGCCTCAAACAACATAAAACCTCAAGTTAGGGCCAAGACAATATTCCAATAAATTTTCATATCTTAAATTGGGAGATCTTTAGTACCAATATGCCACCGTTCAGAATACCACTGGACTTTTAGTACGGAGTCCGATCACAACCCAATCGGCTAGGCCGTCTCATCCGAGACATTAACCACAATCACAATTTCAATTACAATTTTTAGCACAATTACCACTATGTGTGCGACATGGCATCCGATAACGACCCGATCGGCTAGGCCGTCTCACCACAATGATGTGTGGATCAACATCATCCTTTTCTACTAATAATCTTATTTCATACTTCTTTCACATCTTTTCATTTCATTGGCACTAGTGGCCGTAATTATAAAATCATTCTTGGCACGTCGGCCGTATTTAGTATTTCATACTCACCTTTTTCACTTTCAAACATCATCATCATCAACAACAAGGCATTTCAAATCAAGGTTTTTAGTACACATGTGAGCAATTAAGAGTCTTAGGCACATAGAGAATTTTCACATAATTTGGCATAATAGCCTTCGTTTGAACTTGACTTGAAGTCGAAACATTTTTAATGCACAACCCATACTTTGAGCACATTCTCAAATGATAACATAACATGATAAAAGCATTTGGGATACATATTGAACATATATCTTTCAACACAAGCTTATTCGGAATAACCAAATTTATAATGAACAATTCGGGACTTACATAAATTATATGAATACCATGGGATTCAATTCTAAGAGAGGAGTTTAGTCAACATACCTTGCTTTGAGCTTTCCTTAAATTATTACAATGTTTCGAAAATTCTAGCAGTCCCAATCTATTTAAAAACATAACAAAATTTATTCATAATTAGGAAAATTTTGTGGGTTCACCTCATTTAGGCATTTCATCAAACACTAGGTGTGCAAATTTGACTATAAAATTCTTCTACAAGATTTCTTTCACGTCACAACCCAATCTTTACCCATTTGGGCTCAACAATCTTCCCACAAACCTTATTGGTACATGCATATATATATAATACTCTCACACCCAAGAATCATACTCCAATCACCCATCTTTTACCCCAAACTCGAAATTGAAGACTAGGGTTAGAACCTTACCTCTTGAGTGATAATGGGGATCGGGTTAAAAAAATCAGTAAATGGACCCTCCGATTCCAGGTCTGCGTTCTCATAGTGGACCGCAAAGTTGATGTGCGACCCGCAAAATGGACCACAAAATTGATCTAAAAAATTGAGTTGTTTCGAGTTAGGTCTGCGGCAGGTCTGCGACCCGCGGACCTGTTCTGTGGTCGCAAAATGCACCGCAGACCTATTCTACGGTAACAAAATGCACCGTAGACCTATTCTACGATAGCAAAATACACCGCAGAACTTCTTTTCAGAAATCTCCATGATTATTCTGCGATGTATTATGCGGTCCGTGAAACGATTATGCGGCCGCACAAAGGTCTTAAAATTAACTCAGGTATCTTCTTTACTCTGCGATGATTATGCAGCTCGCAAAACGGTTCTGCAGTCGTAAAACGGACCGCAAAATTGCGTTCTTCTGCCAAATATTTTCATCAACAATTTAGTGCATTCTTCAACCCAAAAAGGTTCATACCACGGCTCGCAAGATCTCCACGAAGAATCTCTACAATCATCAACCCATAAGTCTACCTCTGCACCACGAAATCTAAGGTTATAGGTAAACTTTTACGGGGCCTTACACTTTTTCATTTGTTTCGTAGGCCAATTTCCTTGCTTCCGAGGGCCTCCAAAGGTTGAAAATGGATAAGGAGGAACTTAACTCCGAGCGGGATAAACTTTTGGCCGAGCGGGACCAAATTGTTGCTCGCCTCTCAGAACTATAAGCCAAACCTGTTGAGGTTGTTGTGTTGGAGGCTCGTTTGCAGCAAAGCGAGCAAGAAGTAGAGACCTTTAGCCAAGAAATCACCCCGTTGAGGGTTCAATTTGAAGAGGCTAGGGCTAAATGGGCTGAATTCCATAGTGCCATTCTTGCTGCATCCGATCGCGAGGCTGCCACCGCTGAAAGATTAAATAATTTGGAGGCATCCTTGAACTCCAAAACTGAAGAGCTTGCTGCTGACGGGGTGAAATATGCCCAATTAGAGGAGAAGTATAAGAGGACCATTGAGCATAATAGACTTTTCAGCTTTACTGTTTGTGATATTGATATTAGCCTCCGGTCCGTGAGATCCTCACGGGAAAATCTTTCTGCCTAGGTTGACCAACTTTAAGAAGAACTCAAGTGCCGAGTGGATTCCCTCATTGTTGAAAA